>PVKS010013539.1:0-50524 GCA_004027875.1 Aplodontia rufa | reverse complement strand
GTGTGGCACTGGCCAAACTTTAGACAAATTGAGCCTGAACTTGAAGAATTACTTTAACAGATTATAACTCAATGAAAAAAAAACATTGTTGTGAAAATGCCAAGCCAACCACAAAAGGGGATCAATGGTGTTTGAAAATTGCTACTCTGAAATCATAAATAATTGGTTCAGGCAAGAATCATCAAAGTATCTTAGCATCTGTCCATAGATTATTTGCTAATCAAAGGGTGGTGTCAACTTTGGATGATACCACTTTAATTGACTACACCCAAATTGAAGCCTGAAAAACAATGATTTTGAACACTTTGGAAATGTTGGTTTCATGGAGGGGTGACTTTACCCCTGATTGAAGAACTCTAAGGAAATGTAACACTTAAATGCAACATGTAGCCCTAGAGGGGTCTTAGACTTGGAAAAATGTAATTTTAGGGCAATTTTGGGACAGTCAGCAAAACTGAATATTCACTCTGTAGTCATTCCTTGATATTTGAGGGGAGTTTGCTTCCAGGACACACCCACCCTTCGCAACATCCAAATCCAAGGATGTTCTGGCCCCTTACATAAAATAACATGATATTTTCATATAAACTAGACACATCTTCCCATGGAACTTTATATCTCTAGATGACTTATAATACCTAATACAATATAAATGCTATGTAAATAATTGCTATCCAGCGTTATTTAGGAACAATAACAAAAATCTGTACTTCTTCAGTATAGATGTAATTATATTTCCAATATTTTCAGCTGCAGTTGGTTGAATCCTCTTTTAGGGACCTGTAGATATAGAGAGTTGACTATAATTGAGGACTAGTTAATTTTTACTGCATTATTTAAGAGTAATAACAAAAAGTCTATACATATTCATTATAGATGTATTTGCTTCCAAATGTTTTTAACTTAAGGGGGACCGAATAAGCAGGTTGCAAACAGAATCAACATTATACTGGCTAATGGAATTGTGTTAATGTTAACATTTTTTAAATTTATTAATGGCATGGTGATTATGTAACAGACTGCTCTGGTTATTAGAGTAAGCACACTAAATAAATACTGGTGAAGGATCATGATCTCTGTGATAGCACCAAATAATTAAAAAAAAAAAAAGAACAATCAAGAAGAGGGATGGACAGAGACACAGAGAAACAGAGACAAAAGTAGAGAGAGCCAACAAGGGAAAGGCTAATTGTGGGGAATGGAGGGGATGAACATATAAGCGTCAATTTATAATATTCTTGCAACTTTTCTGAGTTTTGAGTGTTTTCAAAATAAAATTTTAATTTAAAAGAAGCTTCCTGAAAGAAGTTATAGGATTATTTCCTTCTAAAATCATGAATATTTGATAGTAATATGTGTTTTTTTGTTAAAATATTTGAGTGCATGATTCAAAAAATAAAAATAACCTTTTTTACTACACATATTTAGCATTGCAGGCATTTAGAATTAATTTAGTAGTGAATGTGCTTCTTCATCATGCCTTTTTCACTTAGCATTCGTGAGCAGAATTTCTCAGAATTTAAATTTCTTTTAATGATTTGAAATTATTATTTTCTTTTGTTAGATATATTTTTCCACTGATTATGGTCTTACTATAAAGATCACCAATTTGATGTTCAGTAAAATAGTAGATAGCTCTTGTAACTATTATTTCTTCTGTCAATTTTAAAAATGTTCCAGACACTATGATGGGCACTGGAAGTAAGATAGAAAAATTGAGTCCCTGCTTCATTGTGACCACAAAGTAAATGCAAGTAGAAGATCAGATTTGGTGGGAAGGAATGGGTATCTTTCATTTAAAAAATATAAATATCTTCTCTTCTTCAGATTTCTTCTTCTCCTCCTCCTCCTTTTCAGTGTTGGGATGGCATCCAGGGGTTCCTGCATGATAGACACACACGCTTAACACTGAGCTACAGACCCAGCCCAGAGATATTTAAATGCAAGTGTGTTCACATTTTCCCCCCTCTCTTTCCTGAAAAGGGAAAAGTAAATATATCTTTAAATATATGTATGTATATCCACTGGGCATGCCTGTAATCCCAGCAGCTCAGGAGGCTGAGGCAGAAGGATCGCAAGTTCAAAGTCAGCTTCAGCAACTAAGTGAGGCAACTTAAGGAGGCCCCTTCTCAAAATAAAAAAAAAAATAAAAAGGGGTGTGGCTCAGGGGTTAAGCGCCCCTGAGTTAAATCCCTGGTACCCAAAAAAAAAAAAAAAAAAGTATATATCCTACCTTGGCATCTGCTTAAAAAACAAAAAATCAAGCTCTGTAGTGTCAAAACTTGCCTCAACTTTTTTTTATATTGTCAAAAATGATGAATCAGCTGGGACTTCCCAGTTCTTGGTTCTCTAGAGAATCCCCATCTGTTTCTCCCATGGGCAACTATCTCTGTGGCTTCTAACTATCTCTGTGGCTTCTAAGTCCTACATTCATTTTCCCGGTGGCTGTCTACAGGATGTTCCCAGTGGGACCACGGATGTCCTTGACAGAAAAATGCTGTTAACAGTGAGAAGGTAACAAAATTCTTCAATGCTAGAGTTTGTGGATACTTAGTAAGAGTTAAATAAAATGGAAAATAGTACAGCGACTCCTTCCCAGACGCAGATATCTTTTCCCAGCTGTTCCAAATGTCTGCAGGTGGGTGAACTTACTCGGAAGAAATAAGGAGAAGTCTTTCGTACATGTCCACCTGTCTATACTCCCTGGCTCTCCTGCCTGATATTTCTGGAATCTTCTAACCAAACCTGCTCAGGGATCAGGTGAAAGTAATCAGTGTGCCTTCTCCCCAGCACATCCCTGAGTATTTTCTAGAAAATAGAGAAGGAAGATTAAATTTGCATCATAAGCATAGGCTCAGCACAGCCTAGATACTCTTCAGTATTTTCATAGGGCAGTAGGATGTTTTAAACTTAAATGATGAAATAGGCTCTTACAATAGTGCTGAAGCCATCCATTGATACGTTGGTGGATTAAGACATAGTGAAATGGGATATGAAGCTTGAAAGATTTACTTTGCAAGACTCTGGGCACTCAGAGCAGCTTTCAGGGTCCCCAGGAACATGCCTGGGGTTCCCAGACAATAAACAAAATTATAATTTATTGACATTATCTGAGGCTCTAAAATCATGCTTTCCTGAAAAGAAGGAACAGAAGCTTTGCCCCAACCTTTGATGAGATGAAACTGTCAGAGTAACTGGAAGACATTTAGTTAATTACCATGAGTTATTTACTTGTATACAAGTAGCAGGATCAGTCAATTTTATTAAGGTTACTTAACAGGGGGAAAAAAGACACCTATCTATGTATGTAAATGTATCTATATTTATCATCTGTCTATCTGCATATAGATAGATAGGTATGTGTGTATGAACATATACATATACATAAACAAAAGCAGAGTTTGCATATGGTGGGATAAATGGATTTGCTGTCCACTGGCAAGGAGATCAGTAATGAGCAGGTTGACCAGGAATTCCAGGGAAAGCATCTTCCAGTAATTGTAGGTTTTGCAGCAAACTTGGAATTGGCTTTGATGCATATGTGACAAGCTGATATCTTTCAGGGTCCATCAGCCCATGCAGCACCATATCCTCAATGGGAAATTTCATTGTAACCTGAGACCAGCAATAATGAAGAGTCAGGACTCCATCCAAAGGACAAGGGGAATGTCGTTGTCCTTCTTGGGATGGGAGGGGTCTATGCATAGAAGTGAGGGTTCTCCCCACACTGAGTGGGCAGGATGCAGTCTCACTGTGGACTTCAAACACCCTAGAGATGGGGAGGCCAGCACCGGGCTGGTCTCCATGGGGCAATGGAAGCACTGGCTTCCTGAAGAGGCTGCGAGATTCAGGACTTCTCAAGGCAATAGCACCAGTGGTCCCAGAGCTTACTTGTCCACCAAGAAAGCTCAGGAGCTGCCAGTGCCCTGAGAAAGAGGAACAGACTCGCCTTTGTGAAACTCTGCCAGGTAGGGACTAGATTGAAAGAAATTAGCCCTCAGGTCTGGAAGAGCCCCCACGTCTCTTGGGCCTAGCACTATTTTATTACTTATTAGTGCTTCACGAGTGACAAAATCACCCCAGGGTTCAGGCTAAGACAAGGTCATCTTCCTGGGTGTCAAGGAACTACACTTTGTTGTTAAGCCTCTCTTTCTGTTTGCTTTCTTGCCTATCACACAACCATCCTCTTTCTTTTCCTCCCTTTCCTTTCCTCTCTCCCTTATGTCCTCCTTTCTCCCTTCTCTCTCTCTCTTTTCCTCTTCCCTTTCTCTTTTTCCTCATTTTCTGGTCATTTTTCTACCTGTTCAGTGGGCAAGCCATTCATTTTCCTACCTCTGGACTTTTGTGCTCTGTTCCCAGTACTGAAAGACCTTGCATCTTCTTAAGCTGCCTATTCCAACCATCCTCCATGTACTGTAGTCTTCCCTTCTCTGCCATTGAAACCCCTGGAGGTGTGTCCCCATGCTCCTTAGCCAGCTCGCCCTTGGCTCTTAGGACACATGGTTGTGGGCTACACTTCTTTTCATTTCAATTTTCTTTGACTCCACATTATATTGCAGACTCCAAAGGCAGAGATAGTGCCTCACTCACCCAGAGACAGAGGGCTGAAAGGTCCTTGTCTCAGCAGAGACTTCTGGTCTCCTTGCACAGAAGCTATAGAGCTTGGGTTATTTTCTCATCAACTGACAGGAGGTTCTGCTCAATGGTCATTAGTTACTGCCGTCACAGCTCTGATCCCTATGATCATTTATTTCACATACTGGGGGCCTGAGCTTCATAAACCTGCATTGCTTGATTGAGGTTCTTGGCTTCCATGTGCCTACGTCAACTCTTATAGCTGTCCCTGCAGGGCCGATGCCCAACATCCAAGTGCCTATTTTATGTGTGTCTCTGCCCTATAAATAACCCTAGTTTCTGGCACTTAAGAGCAAATAAGCTATAGTCTGTGCCTTTATGATGCAGTAACATGCAGACCAAGAGAACATGTGCTTCCCAGACAAAACCAAGGACATTTTGTTCCATCTTTAAATGTGTATATAGGCACCGTAAAAAGATTTTTCTTTTAAGTGCTTTGAAAAAAGACCTACAGTTGATTAATTTTAATGACCTGAAGATAATATAGTTCAACCCTATTTTCCAGGTTTCCCCTATAGTAATTGCTTTGAGTGTGTGTGTGTGTGTGTGTGTGTGTGTGTGTGTGTATAATAAGCTTTTCTCTCAACTAAATTCTTTTTCCTCAATAATTTGCTGAGTGCCCCAGGAAGTAAAGGAGCTGCCCATATTGGAGGTTCTTTCCCTGCATAGGTCACTACTGCAGCTTACCAGGGACATTTGCCAGGTGGGTGCACTTTCAGCTTTCTGATAGTATCAAGGATCCTGCCACCTGAGTCCTCTGAATGTTCTTTGCACAGTTCAATTCTAAGGATTCCCCCAGACACTTTCACTCCATGGATTCAGAACCCATGGATATGGAGGACTGATTGCATTCGTAACTTTCAGAACATGTTGATTGTTTAAATACATAATGACAAGATTCTTTGAATTAAATTATGATTATAAGAGAGTTTCTATTTTATTAATATCAGTGATATTCAAATAAGTTGGAAGGAAATAATAGGCACGAGAAAGGGACATTTTTTATTTTATCTATAGATGTGCTTGGTGTGTGTATGGACTTCTAGACACCAAATGAAAGTTCATGGCCTTGTAAGAAAGGCTTTATCTTAGCATGCAGAGTGTCCCTGCTCTTAATCATTCTCCTGATCTCTTCATGAGATGACCCTAATATTGCATGATTTCCCAGACCCTCTCACAGGAAAAGTGGCCAAGTTTACTGTATAGGAAAAATTGTGACAGAGTAGCTTCACAGTAATGCCCCTAAGGCTGTGGAATGGGGCAGGAGGAAGATCACTCAGAAAGTCATGTGGCATCCTCCTGGGTGCTCATCTTAAAAGAAGGAAATTTCTCTTCATCTTCAAAATATTCAGCATCTCTAACAATGAAGAGCACAATTCCTGATTTTTCATAAGGAACCTAGATCCCCACTCAGACAGCTATACTCCACATTCTAAAGACTTGCCTTTCCTGTCCATGGGTCCCCACTAACCAACATGACCTTTATCCTCACTTTCTTCATTTGTAGAATCATCAGCTCAAGGCACTTTCTATGAACTGATATTTTTAAGAAACCTGCAAAATATTTTACTTTCCTCTACTCCTTTAAGTCTTGGAGTAATTTAGACTTTCCCCCCCTCTCTTGAAGCTTCAACTTCATCCACTGCCCATTATAGACTTGACGTGAAAAACGTACTTCACTTAAAGCTTATGAAATCATACGATATTTATGATTTTTTTTCTTTTGATGTAGTTAACCATTAGGCCAAGTAAAGCTGTAACAGACTCACAACTCATCTTATAAAAACATTTCACTCCCAAGTTTACGTTTGCTTGCTATTATTTCTCTGCTTCTGCAAGACAGATTTTTTTTCTTGAGCGTTAGCATTTTGTAATAAATATTCTCCATTTAGTGTTTTCATTTTCTACTTGTAGCACTGACTCAAGGAGTGGGGAGCTCCAAATGAAATTCTTTTCAGGGTCTTTATTCTTAATAATATTTCCTCTTAGACTTAGGGTGTTTTTTCTTAATATCTCAACCTGTGTATTTTTAATAAATGGAGTTTCCATAAAAGTCAGCAGTGAAGTAAATGCTATGCAGGGATCTATTCACTTGTGAACTTTTACTTAACATCCATTGCAGATTTTTCTGGATATATTTTAAGCATACTTTTCACTCAGATGTAAATCCTCACAGACTGAATGTTAATTGCAGCCTTACCTGGTACGAGTTTTGCAATCGTAGACTTTCACAAGCCTTTGAGGTCTGCTTGGAGCTTTCAGTTCCTAAAACAACTCTGGAAGGTAAATAAGTAGAAACTTGAGATCTGACAAGGCTAAATGACTTGTCCAAGAACAGAGATAGTCCATGTAAATCAGGGCTAAGTAGGTCTTCCAGAAATGAGTTCAGTCCCGGTGATGGTCTATTTTATTTGCCTCCCCCAGATTCCTATGCTGAAACCAGATATCATTTGGATGTGTCCCCCAAAATTCCATGTATTAAAGGCTTGGTCCCTAGCTTGTGCATTATTGGGAGGTGGTAGAACCTTTAAGGGATGGGGCCTAATGGGAGGAAGTTCAGTTATGGGGGCATGCCCTTGAAAGGGATACCAGAAGCCCCACCTGTTCCTATCTTTCTCTGTCTTCTGGTTCTGATGAACAGTTTCCTCTTCCATGTGCTTCTACCATAATGCACTGCCTCACCATAGGGCTAGAGGCAATGAGGCAAATTGACCAATCTATATTGAAGCCTTCAAAACTGTTTTTAAGTTTATTATACTGCTACATTCAGTTTGGAATATTGAGCTGTTTTGGCAATTATTTTGTTTATTATAATAAGTTTATTCTATTATTACTTAAGCTTATTATCATATTTTCACTAATATATAATAATATATTATATATAATATAATGCATTATTTTAGGTATTTTGTTACAGTAATGCAAAGCTCATTAACACAAAACGGAATTACCAATGGAAAGGTAGTAAAAGTTGGGAGGTGATTAGGTCATGAATGGAATTGATGCACTTACTTAAAAGGTTCAAGGGAGGCTTCTATCATGTATGAACACAGCAAGAAGAGATGGAGCCCTCACCAGTTACCAAATCTGCTACCGTCTTGACCTTGGGCTTCCCAGCCTCCAGAACTGTAAGCAATAACTTAATGTAGTTTATAAATTATTCAGTATAAGATCATTTTATTATAGCAGCAGGGTGGACTAAAACAGTCCCTTTTCCCTTATAAGGTGTGGCTGCCTAGCTATCCAGGTAATAAAAGCTGCTACCTTGAAATCACAGAGAAACTGAGCCCAGCCAGCCTCCTTCAGCCTCCTACCCCAGCATCTCCAGTGAGAAGGGGAATGGTCCAAGTGAATTACATAGACAGGAAGACCACACTATACAAAAACAGCTCCCTGAATTTGGAATAGATTCTGAGACTGCTTCATTCAATTTGAAATTTTGAGCTGTTTTGATCTTGTTCATCTGAGCTCCTTTGTGAACAACTCAGTGAAAACCGAGGGGTTAAAATATCAATCCAAATTCAGCAAGCTAGTCCCTCCCACTTGAAGATCTATAACTGTGCCATTTAAAGTCCAGGGACACATTGAAAGATGGGGTGTCAGTGACTGGGTATGCACTTAGAACCATGGGAAATCTTGTTAATTGTTTATTTGATTAAATTTTTACTGTTCATTTTAACATCAGGAAGTGTAAGCACACACACACACTTAATTAAAGACTAGAATTAAAGACTAGCACAGTGATTGCCTCTAAAGCTTCTGATACAGAAATTAATCTAAAGACAGAAGACAGGGCATAAATAAGGGAAATAAACAGACCCACGGTTATAACATTTTTTCCTCTCGCTTGTTTACTCACGGTTATGGCAGTCCTATAAAATCCTCTTCTAGTAATCCCTATCAAAAGGCCATTAAGACAAACAAGCACTACAGTGACCAGGCTTTCACAAGTAGTACAAACCGTCAGTTTTCTCCTCTGCAAAGTTATTTGGGAAAACAAAAAGATGGTCTTGGGACTTACTATATTCTAGAGTATTTTTTGCTTATTCAAACATCTATTTGTTCACTCATTTATTTTTATTATGATATTCAATCTTATTAATTGTTCAAAATAATGGGTTTCATTGTGACATTTCCACACATGCAAACACTTATTTACTCATTTCTGTACACACATAGATTTATTTAATCAGATATAATGTGCATAGGTCAGGCACTGGGCTGGTGCTGAAAGGAAGACTGATCTTAGTTGCATGGTGGTTTAGGATCTACTAAAGCCCCTGAGACACTTCATAGATTATTATAGTAGAGCAGATTACATTGACTGCTACCATAGAAGAATAAACCATGAGTCTGGGAAGAAAGAGAAAAGGAGTAATTCATTGTGCCCGATTGTAAGAACTTTATCCTTCACACATGCATGGAAACTAAAATCTGCAAGGTTGTGAACAAAGGCGGAGTGAGGAAGATGGTCCTTGAGCTGGGCCTTGATTCATACATAAATCCTGATGGGTCAACATCTTGGAGATAAAAGAGAGAAAGGAAAGATTTCCTGATGGTTGGAAGAGCATTAGGAAAGGCAAGGGAGCCAAGAGAGATGGCATGAGAGCTCATCCTCTTTACAAGCTTACAGAGATGAAGTGGCAGATGAGGGGGATTTGGGAGAGGTACACAGGAGTGATCCAGTGAGAGTTCAGCTATCTCCCTCTTGGGGATGGTGGGTTTTGCACCATTTTTTTTTTTTTTGCACAAGGGTTTTTTTTTTTTTTTTTTGTACCTAGAGGCACTCAACCACTGAGCCACATCCACACCCCTTTTATTTTTATTTTTTTATTTTGAGACAGAGTCTTGCTAAGTAGCTTAGGGCCTCACTAAATTGCTGAGCCTGGCCTCAAACTTGTGATCTTCCTGCCTCGGCCTCCCGAGCTGCTGATATTATAGGTAAGCTCCACTGAACCTGGCTTGCACATTTTTTTTTTTTATTTATGAGCAACCTTACAAGATTTTAACAAAATAATATAAAATGTGTATAAAATGTGTATATATTCTGGATATTGCAATTATCCCCAGGAGTGCCCCCCCCCAATTACCCTCCTTTATCCCTCCCTTCCCCTTCCCACTATAACTCTAAAAAAAGTATTAGATTGTAAAGCTTTACATCTTATCTGGATTTAACTCATGTTACTAGACCAACTTTCTCATTGTCCAGGGTCTAGTCCCCACCTCCACAGATATCCTTCCCATGTGCACTGTATTCTACACGAGTGCCTCTCTAGCTCAGGCTTCAGATTAGAATACCAGTTTCAGGCATTAACATTGACGGTAGAAAGAATGGGAATTAACTGGATCCACCCAAAATAATGCTCCTCTGAAAGGCTAGAAATGAGAGAAAATATTGAGCTCAGCAAAGGATAGAAAGGAAAGCAACTTAATGATCGTAACACCAGTGGCAGGTGATAGGCAAAGGTTCACACCTGGAAAAGAAGACAAGTAATGATTATTTCCAAAAGGCTTAATTTTGGGGTTTGGCATTGACAAAACACTTTCCACCAAAGACCTCAGAAGTGACATTTTTAAATAGGAAAACTAAAGAATACCAAAAACATGCTTCCCACATATATTAATTTCAAAGAAATGTTTTATAAACAAGTTAAAGATTGATAATTTAGCACATTATAAACAATATTCAAGATATGTATGATTTTTTTCCATTTAAAAAATCCTATCAATACTGCGTAATTATGTATGCCATTAGTTCCTCCTTATAATTGCAGGTTCCATACCCATGGATTCAACCAATCATGCCCTGAAAATATTTTTAGGAAATTGCATCTGTATTGAACATGTACATATTTTTTTCTTGTCATTTTCCCTAAGTAATATAATTATTTACATAGCATTTACCCTCAAATAATATAAATCATCTAGAGATGATTTAATGCATACAGAAGGATGTGCAGGGGTCACATGCAAACACTACATCATTGTATATACAAGTCTTGAACATCTTGGGATTTGTATATCTGTGGTTGTGTCCTGGGTCCAAACCCCCACAGATACCAAAGGATGACTATATATGAAAAACAAAATTTGTGAGGGACAGAAATATTTGGTTCCTTCCTTTCCTCAGTATAAAAACAGGCTCTGGAGCTGGATGGCCTGGGTTAGAATTCTAGCTCTGTTATCATTCAGGTTGTGATCTTGGACATGTTGCTCAATCACTCTATCTCCACTTCTTCATTTGTGATGTAAGGGTAATAATAGTTGTGGTTATTATGAAAATTATGACTTAATACACTTGGAATAGGGCCTGGTGCATAATAAGTGGGATCTTTGTTATTCCCTCAGTATTGACCCTATGCAAACTGTGTCTCTGGTTGATGATTAAGTGATTTCATATGTTAGTGCCCGTATGCTTACAGAACCCCAGATAGATCCAATTTTCATATTGCCTAATCAGGTCATTAGCCCCACATGGGCATGCCCTGTGATACTCTTGGAACCCTCCAGAATGCCAGGCACTGTGCATGTTATGGACAATAAGTTAATACTGATATTAGTATAGATTAAGAGTCTGGGGCAAGTCATGCAGTGGTTTGAGTTTGAAATACCTGAGAAACAGATTGGTGGGTAATTGATCTTTGAAACCAATTACAGAGGAAGAACTGTGCCAGTCATGAAAGAATGCCCACAGTTCCTGCCTTTCAACCCTGACTGTGGATGAGGCTCACCTGGAGTTAGAATGTACAAAAATGCCTTCCATACCCCCTGGAGATGGAAGTCCCATCCATGTGAATGCATAGGGCTGGGTGATTTGCTTTCGAATTCCCTGAGTAATTATTTGTAGACAGGAAGGAGAATCAGAGGTACTATGGAAAGAAGTCGGGTTTTCAGGAATCTGACAGGATTATTCATTGTTAACTGTGTAACCTAGGGCAATTCACTTAACTTCTCTGAGACTGAATCTTTCACTTAAAAAAGAGAGAAAATACAGAGGATAGATATATCCTATGGGAACTTGTGAGAATTAAATGAAATAATAATGGAAAGTGCTTAGTAAATCTTGTGGACATAATCGATGCTCAATAAATACTAAATACTATCATGAATAACATCCATTATTATTAACTTGAATGCCAATATGTTATAAGAATGATGTTGTAATTTACAACTTTTTTGCTTTGCTTAAGGAAATGTCATTAACTGAGCAGAATGGAATAAGCGAAGACATCCCAGAATCAAGCAATTATCCCAACATGTCCTAGAAAGAATTAATGCTATAGAAAGGAGCACATTTATTTGATTTAAAAGAAAATAGCTGATAATTGAAAATTTTGTGAGTTTACAAAATTTGCACTATGAACACAAAAGCATAAAAAATAAGAGCACAAGATAGCTTTCTTATTTTCATCTTATTGTTTTATTCTTAAATGTTCAAAGGCAGCTTCATTGGCAATAGCTTAAGATAAAAGTTTAAAATTCACTGCTTTTAGGCCAAGTGAGCAGGAGAGTCTCCTACAGATGTGCAGTTTTTACTGAGCTGGAAGGCTGTGAAACCACTCTTATGTGGCTCTAGGATGGCACACACCACCTCCGGCATGCTCACAATAAGGTCAGGGGGTACAACTGCTGCCCCAGTTAGATACTGTCTGGCTTTACAGGTAAAAATCTAAAGGGCTTTTTATTCTTTGAGGAACATTCTCCCTAAGAATTCTTGTATGAGGCAGAGGATACAGTTCCTTCTAAGTGTTTCCACCTGTATATCCCAGAGCTAAGCCCCATCCTGTTTCAGTTATAGGCTCAAATAATAAACATAAACATTTTATACATCGGGTTAATTTATGTGATCTGCTTCCCTGGCTTTCCTTAAGAAATTCCACTCCAAACACATTTCGAATGAGAAGAACAAATATGTTCCTTGAGTTACCATGAAAAGTATGCTATTGATTTGAGAAACTGGAGAGATCCATGTTTGTGTATCTAGCACACTACCATCTGCATATATGAGAATAATTGGAATGTTCATTAGTAAGGATCACATTGCCTTCTCACCACCAACTAGTTTTTTATGTGAGTATTGCTTCTTGGATTTTATTAAGAATTGGTTTTGGTGCCACTGAGTTAATAACACATGTGAATCTCCACAAAGCAATTCCATTTTCAAGTTCATACCTAATATAGTTCCCATACTGACATTTATAATCAATGCATTAAATCTTGAACCAGGAAAAAGTTAACTGATTTCTCATCATTCTTCCTTACAGTACACTTAAATACATGACTTTCAGCTTTCATAACTTTTAAGTTTTATTTAGTATTACAAGTCTTGACAGTTGAAAAGGAACTCAAGATTACTAAGTGAGACCAAATTTATTCAGTTTACAAATTAAGAAATGGAATTGAGATTGAAACATCCTCAAAGAATTAACCAAGATTTCACTGTGTCTTATGTTAGAAATTAAACCAATCTGTACTGGAATCCATTCATCTATTGAGTAAGCATTTGTTGGGCATCTGCTGTGTGCTAAGCATCATGCTATACTTCAGGGACACATTTTGCAAGGCTGGGCCCTCACTTCGAGAGCCTGTGTGAGTCTAGTGGGATAGGACAAGTGAATGGATGGGCACTGATATTTTGGAGTGATATGTCACATCCTATGACTAGCTGAGCTCCAGAGGCCTAGAGGAGGGGAGAAAATTCCACCATTTAGCTTTCTGGAAAGAAGAACTCATCTGAATTTTAACACTTCATTAATAATACAATAAGCAATGGAAACATTCTTAGATTTAAGGAAATCTAAAAACCTACATTTGAATTCAGATTCCATTACATACTTGTTCTATGACCTTAAACAAAAGACTTAGTCCTTCCAAATTCCTGCATATTTAAATGAGGACAATAAGAAGAAACCCCACTTATTTAAAACGAATAATATAATGTACTAAGTAGTTGTTATTCAATATATAATTCAATAAAATTTTGTCTTTTTTTTGGGGGGAGAGCACTTTGGTAAAATCCAGGTTCCATGTTTTCCACATCTTTCAGTGTGGGGGAGGAAACAGTAGAAGGACATAGTTCTCTTTCCACCCAAACATATTCAATCCAGCTATCATGTTGGTAGCAGCTTTGGAGAAGAGGGAACAAAAACGCAAAGTTGTTGTTTTCAAGAGAGATTACCGACACAGCAGCATTCTGGTGAGGTATTGGGCAGGAAGGGATTCCATGATACATGTTATGAATCGTCTTCAGAGGAATGTAAAAGTGTAAAAGTGACCAGAATCAAAGTGGAGTCTATGCTAACAAAATAATATGAAATAAAGTCAAATGAGATAAACACAGGTGGTGTGGAGGGATCTAATGCCCATATATATGATAACAAGAACTATCGCCATACTCTCTGCCAGAACCATACCGTGACTCAAAGGCCACCATGCCTTACACAAAAAATACTTCTGCAAGGACATCTGCCCAGCAACTGTTTGTCCAGCTGTGGTCTAATGTCACCTTTGTTGTTAATCCTTATAGCCAAGGACAATTGTTTCAAAACAACTCATGCAACCCTTCTGATTTTACCTTTGAAACTATTATTTCCCTTTGCTTCTCTGAATATACACATAATTTACGGTGGCATGTGTACTGTTCATTCCTGATTAAATTCATTATCTTTGAGGAATCTCTCTTTTTTTTTAATTACTGACACTGTGTAGAACTCCAATTCATATATCATAACATTGCTCAAATTACTTTAATCTGCAAAATTCACTAATGTGAACCAGTTCCTATTTGTGACAGATACTTGAGAGTGTCCTGAGTTGAGATTCTGATTAGATGAATCAGAGTCTTTCTGATAGTAACTTGAATTTTTAAATTCTGACTGTAAATTTGTACATGATAAACTAAGGTCCAGACTGGTAAATTGACTTGGTTACAGCCACTTGGAAGAGGCTGATATGGGATTAAATGTGTAAGAATTTTATAAATCCCTTGGTGAGACAGAAGGAGGATAGAATGGGGTAAGGACCAAACGCAGCCATTCAGCCAGAGGAAGGTTTGGAAAGGCTGAAGTCAGAGGAGCCTCCTTTCTCCCAGGAAGGGCCTAGTCTTCAACCATTTACTGGCAATATCAGAGAGAAATGTGGCCTCCCCACCAACATTGTGATAAGTTTCAGAGTTGGATGCTGGGCTCTTTATTCAACTAGCCCTTCGTTCAGTAGTTGGATTTCTGTAGTGCTTGTGACCACCAGAGTGCACCATGGGTGCTGCTGGGTGGGTCACACAGCCCCACATTCTTTGGAATCAGCTCCTCCTTGGTTCTTTCAGGTCTATCTGCAGAGGAAAGACCTGGCAGAGGGAGGAGAGGGGGACAAAAGGCATACCCCATTGCTTTAATTGACTTGGAACCCAATGGACACCTGTTCTTCCCCTATTTCACAATACACTCTAAATGTCCCTTACCCTCAGCACCATAGCAGACTTTATTGGCAGCTTATCTAATGGAACGAAGTGTTAAAACCCTTAGTTATCATATTCTTCTTATGCAAGGTGACTGAGAGCATCCATTCATACTTCAAATGGGACAAGGGAGTATCAAGGGGCACCTCCTTATCTCCATTTTGTGAAAGCAGCCCCAGCTCCTCCTGTAGATCATGGTCAGTTTCTTCTGCTACCCCACGATGGGCAGCTCTAGATTCATGGTCACTTGGTGTCTTGTAGTCAAGAAATCTGTCTACTCTGACCCAGTAACAGCACATAAGACCTATTCCTCAAGAGTTTATAACTCTATATTATGGATGACATGGGCTTGCTCCAGTACCCAGGAGCCTGTGTCTTCATTCTCCTGCAGAACTGATTGTGCACTCCGTGCTGCATCAAGTCCCACCACTGACACCTCTGGCACCATGGGATCTGCCAGATATTGTGGCCCCAACTGCAGGGATATGTGCACTTTTGCCTGGATTTGCCTATGAGTGCTTTCCTGCCTTGACCCTACTTAGAGTTGGAAACCTCTGTGTCATCCTGTTGTAGGGATGGATGAGCTGACTCAGGAACCCAGGCACTGCACTTATTTCTTTAAGGTAGGTGATGTGAAATTAAGTGAAATGCCTTTTCTATTGAACAATCCTGGCACACCTCTGTTCCAGACTCCTAAAAACTTCACTGTTCTATCCCCTGGAACACATAGGTCTTTCCAACTTCTTCAGGATCTCAGCCTCTTTTTCTTGTTTTGCACAAGTAATTAATCAGTGTGGTTCCCCATGGTCGGGTCATACAGGCATATTCAGGCCACATCGTGACATAACGCTTTCATAAATTAGTCCATGTTGTCAATACTTCAACCTGAATGTGAGTTGTTATTTATCTGTTTTGCTTTCTTCCCTTTCTCTTGCCTCTTTCCTTTCCTTCTTTCCCAGAGTTATTTTAATTTTATTTATATTTATTTTTATTTATTTTTAGGGAAGTAATTTTTGTCTATTTCTGATGCTACAATGAGTCATTAAGTTTCATATAGCTTGACACATAGAATATTTATTTCCAATACTAAATATAATATATGCTATTTTAAAGCTTCTTTGTTAACAAAGCATGCTTTCCCCTTACATAATTAAAGAAGAAAAATTTCAATTCTCGGTAAATAGGAAAAATTTGAGACCAATCTTTTTATATTGTAAGTAGTACTGTTTTATTTATTTATTTTTTTAAGACAAGGAGTTTTATTAGGCCCAAAGACAGACATTTACAATGACAGAAGCAGTAGTTGATTAAGAAGACAAAATAATCCAAAGCTGTACAGCTAACAATAGATCTTCCTAACTAATGAAATAAAAAAAGACAGAAATAAAGGAAGAAATTAAAGAATCTAGAATCATAGTGGGAAGTTTTCAATCATCTTCCTGAACAATTATGAAATTAATAAGACAAAATGTTAGAAATAATAGAACAAAGTTGAATAACAATCTCAAGCACCTTAATGTTATTGAATACTGCATCCAAAATTGTAGATTCCTTTTCTTTTCAAAATATATAAGTGGTACTGTTTTAAGTTACACACACAGATCCCTTTTGCCAATTGCAGTGGTAGAGCAGGCACCCACAGACATACAAATCGATCACTCTCCTGAGGCCTTGTTCACCTATTCTAGCAGCAATGAGGGCCACTGCCTGGCAAAGACTGGTGGGAGTGGTAGTCTACACTCATTCTCGGGAGCCTCCATATCTACAGGGCAATACAAGCACTAGCAATACTGCACCTTCTAAGTTCTTGACAGTGACTCCTCTCTGCCTCCCTTTACCGACCTCCTGCTGAGATTCAATTTTTGTTTTTAATTCACTATCTTGGCTGAGGGCTGGGGTACAGATTCAGGGGCTTTCACATTTTTCATGTGACTAGAATAGAAACTGTGATAGCTCTTACCCCACGAACCAGGAACCCTAATGTGTATAGCTCTGCCTGTTTGGTATACAATGTCCAAAATCCACTAAGAAACTAGGTAAAGATTCCTGGGTGGGTCCACAGACCCAGAAAGCCCACTGTGAGATAGGTACCAGCTAGATCCATGTATGACTTAGCCCCATGGACCCCTACTCTACAAAAGACACTGTGGGTCTGTGGGTATCCCTGTCAATTCAGATGCTGTGTTCAATAGTCTGAAAGGGCTGAGAACCCCTCCCCATTGTGCAGGCAGTCATGAAGTGGTCAGTCAGTCGTCTCTTTGGCCTATGAGGGCTGCAAACTGGCCACAATGCTGTGGGGTCCTTCCTTCTAGGGACTGGCTAACTCTTCAGTCAATGAATATTAAGTCTGAACATTGGGTTGGGGACCTGAATGAGAGTCTGTGACTTTTTATTGAAGAGACTGTCCTCAGCCTCTTGCCTCTCTAGTTTTCCCATTTAAAGCTATTACTATAAGGGCTGGAGCAGTGGCTCAACAGTTTCAGCGCTTGCCTGGCATGCATGAGTATGCGAGTTCAAACCCCAGTACCATGTACACAAGGAAGTCTCCGAGCAACAAAACTAAATAAAATTGATAATCTTTCTCACTATCCCTCTCTCTTAAAAAAAAAAAAAAAGATGTGACTATAAATGCAGTTGCCCATGTCTTTTGACCCTCAGAAGCAATCTGCTGTGCCAGCCATCTCTGGAACTCCCATCGGTCAAGTTCCCAGGTCTACCCTCCATCCTCGCTGCTCATCACCCTGATTGTGGCTCCCTGATTCCAGGTCATGTGACTTTGGGTCCATTGTCCCCATGGGTGTTTCCAAGTACAGTTAGGTGATTGCTTCTTATATAGTCAACCTCGACCTGCAGGGGAGGGTTGTCACAGAGCTCTTCAGTGACTGGTTCCTTGGTGCCTCTTCAGTGCCTTCCTGGTGAACAGTGTGTTCTAGATGTTCTGCAACACAGGCCTCTGCTGGTCTTCTGGCCCCACATAACATGCCTTCTCTTAGCACACTCAATTCCAATTCCCTTGGTTTTTCTTTTTTTTTTTTTTTCCGCTGGAAAAATTCAAATCTGTTTTTCTGAGATTTGGTCATCATTATTTCTGGCCTATTCTTTTCTTTTTCTTTTTTGATACTGGCCTTTTCTTTCAATTTTTTCTTTCCCTTTCTCTCTCTCTTCTTTCTTCTTCCTTTTTTTCTTTCTTATTTTTTTTTTTTAAACTGGAGATTGAATCCAGAGGCACTTTACCACTGAACCACATCCTGAGGCCTTCTACATATTTTGAATTTTGAGGCAGGATCTCACTAAGTTGCTCAAGGCCTCACTAACTTTCTGAGGCTGGTTTTGAACTTGTGAGCTCTCTGGTTCTCTATCCTGAGTTACTCATTTCAGATATGTGCCACTGCACCCAGCATTTCTGGTATTTTGGGAACTAGTCCAGTAATGATTTGGTCCTATTTCTTTTTATTTTATTTATTTTTTGGTCCCACTGAGCCACATCCCCAGCCCTTTTTATATTTCAGGGTCTTGTTGGATGTTGAGGCTGGCTTTGAACTTGCGATCCTCCTGTATCAGTCTCCGTAGTCACTGGGATTACAGGTGTGTGCCACCATGTCCAGTTGTCCCATTCCTTCATATCTTAGCCAGGGTGTTAAATTCTATATCCTTAAAAAAACATATTCTTAATTATTGTTTTTCTAACTTTACATTCTGTTCCTTTGATCAAATACCTCAAAATCCAGTCTCAGACAAATGCTATTAGTTCCTGTTTGGCCACATGTCACCTTGTCTTTTCAGTCCTTCAGGTGGATGCTCTTTCTTTGCCCTCTCAGACCCCGCATGGCCCCAGAGGGGTTATGTTTATGCTGGTATTCAAACCTAGTTGAGGAGGGTACTTATTGCCGTGTGTGTGGCGGAGGGGTTCTTTAATTTACTAGGGAAAGGTGGATCACCTCTGCCATCCCAGAGGGCCCATGGGGTCTGAAGAATCAGCATCCTCAGGGATATCATCCATCCTGCAGGTTGAGAATTCCAGGTTATTCTCACCAAGGTGCTGCCCTATAGATCACAGACCTCATTGACCATTCCCCACTTCTCCCAAGCTCTGAAACTCTCAAGTACCTGCTGATCTGCCCACCAGGTGATAAGGGTCTTTTGAGCAGCCATCACTGAAGCTCTCTGGTCTCTCATTTATCCATTAACTCCTTTTCCCTCTGCAAGGCATGCATTCAACTTAGGAGGATCAGTCAACTCTGCCGTTTGGTACACCTTGTTCACTGCTATTTTTAAAGGCATGCACCATTGCACCTGTCTTGGCCTCACCCTCCACCAGCTGGTGCTCCAAGGCAGCCTCCCATGAAATCTTAAGCAAGTGAGTCACCATCTTATGTCAAGGGTAATATGTACCTCTTTCCCCCACCCACCAGGATGGTGACCTCTATCTGTGGCCAGTGTGTGAGACAGTCTAGGTCTTATGAGAAGTATTTGGAATTTACAATGGAGCCTCTGTATTTACAAATTCCTCATCTGCAGATTCAACCAACTAAGGATTGACTATTAAAAAAAAAACTTGCATCTGTAATAAACATGTACAGGCTGTTCTTTTTTTTTTTTCTTGTCATCATCCCCTAACCAGCAAGGTGTAACAAGTATTTACATAGTGCTAGGTGTTATAAGTAGTCTGTCAATGATTTAAAGTACGAGCACCAATAAAAATGTTGCAAAACAAAAATATATGGGAAGATGAGTGTAAGTTCTATGCAAATACTATGCCGTTTTATATAAGGGGTTTGAGCATCTGCAAATTTTGATATCTACAGGGGATCCTGAAACCAATACCCGATAGATACAGAAGGACAATTCTCCATAACCTTAAACTGCAATGATTTTATTAGCAGAAATGTCTTATGTAAGAGAAAGTGGAAAGGCTGAGACAGCAGTCAGCTCACCATTCATGTGTGGTCCTGAGGGAAAGAGAGAGGATCTGAAGGTAGACGGAAGTGTCCTGGGCTGCTGTGTGGTCTAATGAGGACTCTGCAGGCTGCTGGAGTCCTCGACCACAGCCAACTCTCAGGGGAGCCCCATCTCCTGAGGAGCTCTGAAGTGATTGAAAGTCCTTCGTTGGCTGAAAGTCGCTTGTGAAGAGTATGGCCTTGGTTCAAATGAAGGGACAGGTGTCCAGGCCAGCAGCTGGTGCTTTGGCCAATTACGCTCTGCAGTTGGAGCTCTGTGGGGTGCATCCTCATCCTCTGCAGCAGAGCTGGGAGCGGAAGCTGTGCTTCTTACTTCTAGAGCTCCTGCAGGATTCCTGTAGCCCACTGCATGGGACAACTTTAGCTATTGTTCTACAATGAGAAAATCACTGGGAGCACAAAGGCATGAGGAATTAATTTATGCTCTTTTCAGAAAAGATTTTTGAACTTCCTTTCAGTGGCCAAAAGGTGAAGCCAGATGTCAGGCTGAAGAGATCTGGAGAAACTAGGCCACCTCAGCGGGTGTACCTCCCCCAGGAGTCACCGCGCTGCCCGCAGCGAACTGTCCTGATTGCTGCCCTCTGACAGCCAGCACGGTGGGTCTTCAGAGCTTTAAGGAATATGCATTCTTTATTATGACTAAATCACAGTGCTAAGTTTGCTAAATTAAACTCAGGGGCAGTGTCTGTCGGGAACCCTGCCGTGGAGGGATGTTTATTCAATGTGCTTTCTGCAGGGGCCAAAGACAGGCTGATGCTTTTATGAGATTCTGTTCTTGGGGAACAAACACCAATGAAAAGAGCAGGAAGTTTCCACTTTAAGATGTTCTATTTAATACACTAAATGTAATGGGTTGGACTCCTGCTGACTTGCATCGGAGAACATAAATATATAGTAAACTAAACTATACTAAGCTACTTGTGACTATTTGAAGTGCAATTTCACAAGAATAATCCTGGATTTTCAAGTTTTATTATCCTGTTAATAAAAATTCTTCTGTGTGGCAATCACTGTCTTTTACATTGGAGATCCTTACTGAGAAATGATATTTCTGAGGATGCCTTTGAACTGAATTATAAATTCAACTTCATCATTATTATTTAATTCATTGCAGTTGTGATAGTTTTAACTTGATTTTGCCTATCCAATTTTTTAGATTTTTTTTAAAGTTCAATTTTATGTTTCCCTGGATTTTGTTTTATGTAGTAAGTCCACAGCATCTTTTACAAACCAACCATACTAAAGAGAAAACTTGCTTCAGGTTAAGAAAAACAAACACATTTTTTAATCCTAAAAAATTCATACTAACGATGTAATGCCTTCTGACAATCTTTTACAGTAACTGTTAAGCATATATCATTAATGTTTAGTTACAACAGATATATTCTTATTAAAGTAGTAATTAAATTCCATCTGCTTTATTGAATTTCAGTTGTCATTAAAATAATACCAAAGACATAATAGGATAACCTTTCTTTTATAACTTGCTGACCATTGACGTGCTGGTAAACTGGCTTTCTGAGAAAAAAAATAAAGTCCTGATGTGTAGCATTTCCTGGTTTCTGTGATGTGAACACACCCAAAGTGACATCCTAGAGTGTGGGGTGGCACAGGTACACAGAATCTATTTTCATGAGGACAATACTGCCACCAAATCAATCTCTCACTGCCCTCTGCTCTTGCCAGTTCAGTTTGTAAACACATACAACGGTGCTTGCTTGGCCACAGGATTCCTTCTGAGAGGTGCACCACTGTGTGTACATTGTGGAGCTTACCATGCAAACCATATGTGAATAGCATATTGCTCCTAGGGCCGTGATTAACAAGACAACTGGAGATTAAATTCAGTGCAAGATAAACTGGTGTGATCAAGAAATGCAGTACACACAGCTTGGATGAGGCTGCGGCTGGTGTCACACAGCAGATTGATTTACAGGGAGCTTTATATATGTATATATAAAAAACTAAAAGGAACAGACTCTAAAATAGCAATAAAAGGGACAGTATAGTAAATTCATAAACCAGTAACAGTGTAGTTTATGATCGTGACTGGATTGAATACTGGGCATAAGCACATGTGCTAATATTTGAATATGACTAGGAGTGTGTTAGGTGTGTTCACACCAGCACCAACACCTGAGAAATGTGTTGTACTCTGATGTCATGGCCACTACATTGTTACTAGGCAGTGGGAACTTTCAGTTCTGTGATAATCTTATGGGACCACCCTCCTTAAGGGTCTGTCATTGACTGAAATATTATGCAGTGCGTGACTGTATCACCTTCTCGACCCTTTCACACCAACAGAAACTCTGGCCTTAACAGCACAGACACAGTGCAAATATGATTCCCTCTGAATCTCCATTCCAAACACTAACCTTCAGATAGTGTTATTAGAAACATCTCTACAATAGGACTGTTAGTTTTATGTTCCCTCGACAACATATCTAAGATTGTCACCTTAAAATAGGGAAAGGCTTACTTTGGCTCATGGTTTGGGAGACTTCAGAATATGTGTTTTGGCCCATTTCTCTAGTACCAGTGACAAGGCAGCAGTGCATCATGGTAGAGTGTGTGGTGAGGAAGCTACTCCCCACAGGGTGGCAAAAGGGACTAACAGATAGGAAGGATATTCCATTCTGCCCTTCAAGGGCACACTGCCAAAGACCTGACTTCCTCCCACTAGGTCTGCCTTCCTAAGGTTCCACCACCTCCCACTAGTCCCACAGGCTAGTGACCAAGTTTTTGTGCAGAATTCAAGAAACAACTATAGCAAGGACCCCGTTCAATCACCACTATGGTCCTGAGAAATTAGCATCATTTTTTCCTTTTCAGTTTAGAAGTTGGTTCTCTGGAGGGTTCAGTAACTCACCCAGGCCAGAACATTTCCCATACCCTCTGGCCTTCCCCTGGTTTCCCTGCTGAAGGGCTGGTGAGAGTGGCAAAGAAAGGATTGGGGAAAATCAGCAATCTGACCTGGATCCTTTTATGGGATGAACTGCTAACTGTCCCAGAATGTGTTTTCTGAATTTCCATTTTGTTGGAATGATAAAGGGGTCAACTCTCTTTGTGAAAAAGGACAAGGCTCACAAAGGCACCTGAGGCTGACAAGGCAGCTGATGGAAAGGCACTATAGGACCTGCCTAGAGCAGAGCCTGGACAATCTCCTCCCGCCCCCTCCAGCACCACCAGATCTGCCAGGACAGGCCGCTTCCTCTTCTGAACACCTGTCCTAGGGCGGACAAGACACCAAAGCCCTGCTCTTTGTTCCCCTCTGCCCAGCTGAGAAAGCTTGGGGTTTTCAAAAGAAATTTTTACTAAAACATCAATGGAAAACAAACAATACATGAACAAAGAAAAGACCCAAATCATAAAAGCCATCTTCAAAGTCCTGAGATTAGGCTTACAAAAGCTCACCCTCTCCCCAAGTTCACAGGCTTGTTCAGCATCCTGACCTTCAAAGTCTCCCCCACCCCATTTTGATTCCTGTGCTATTTTTCCCTGCCACTCCTCCCATCTTTGCCACCTCTTTTCTGAGAGAGAAACTATTGCTGCATTGAAGTGAAAGAATATGAGATCAATGGGCTGATACCACCACTGGAAAAACCCAGCCCTTCCCCTCCAGAGGTTGCCAAGTGGGGAGAAAGAAACCACCAGATCAATGACTGCTCTCCTCTTCCAGGAAGCATGATGAGCACGAAGACCAAGACAAGGGATCCAGAGACCTAGAACAGCACCCTGGACCTGCCACAGTTTAGCAGGCTCAAGGTGAGCCCCATCACCTTGGTCAGTAAGATGGAAATAACTGTGTCCCTGTTTACAGGGGATGTGAAGGCAGAGCAAGGCGACACATGGGAGGCAGTAAACATAGTGTCTGATGAACTCAGGATGCACTATTATTGTCATTCCAAAGGAGGACATGAGCCTGACTTTTTCAGTGTCCCTAACCTACTTCTTCAGAACAGCAAATGGCAGCGCATGCACACAGGCCTTGAACTGGCTAGCTCTAGGAGCTCTATGACACTGTGCCCAGGTTCCATTCTTGCTGTCAGTAATCACTCAGCTCTCATCTAAGCACATGTGAGTGCTTACAGGCTCCCGCTCTTGCTTTCATACTATCTGTGAGAACAATGAGGTAGAAAAGATGGAAGAGCGTGGAAGAAAAGAAGCAGGAGAAAGGAAGAGTGAGTCATCCAAGACCACACAGGGTTCCAGGCTTTGGTACTGTGTTGGGTAATGCTGAAAGGGTGAAGAAATACAAAGAAATCATGCAAGTGGACTTTGCTTTGGTAATTTTAGGAATCAGTAATCCAACAACCCCAGACATGTGTAGCATCTTTATGGAGAGGTCTCTATTACTTTTTTGTGACTATTGAAACCTTCCCCTTCCCAATCCTGCTTCTCTCTTGCATGTTTTATCCTTAATGAAAAAAAAAGTATTACATGGATTAGATCAATGGTTTCTAAACTATCTGAAAAGTTGAAACAATCTCCTCACCCTCAGTCTTATACACTAAGCTATAAAGTCCTAGAGGGCAGGAGCAATGTCCACCTTTGTCACTGTCAAAGCTTAGTCCTGGAATCATGCTTATCATATGGCAGAAGCTCAAAGTATGTGATTTAATGAGTAAAGAAGAATCAAATCAGAAAACTAATAAGGTTACTAAAGTAGGATTTCCATTTAAAGATGAAACACAAGGAGATATACTCCCTTCTCACCTGGGAAAGTCACAAAAGTGGACAAAATTAAAAATGAATGAGAAAATACATCTTAAATTAAGAAGAGAAGACAGCTCCAATTCAAGAATAGGAAGAATTTCTACAAAACCAACTAGCATTTTCCTCAGTTGAAAGTAGTTCCAGGTTGCTTCTGCCACCTCCTTTCTCCCTTCTTAGCATTGCTGCCATTTCTGGGCCTTGTGGCTTCTGTGGAATTCAACTGTCCTCGCTGCAACAGTGGACCTATTGACTTCTCAATGTTCTCTCCTTCCCAGGACGATTCAGTCAAGAACAATTCAAGTTAGAGGACTCATGAGACTCAATTCCATCACTTGGGTTCATCTTTTGGACAGGAAATTTAATTGTGCCAACCAGAAGACTGAGACAGCCTTTGGGGACATCAAAGGAGGGCTTGCCTGAGAATTCAGGCAGCTCTAAGGATGCAGCGTTGAGAAATAGAAATGGCTTCAGGCTCCCTCACTTAAGGCCCGTTCTGGGCAGTTCTGTGGGAAACAATAGTCCTTGTTTATAGTACGACTATTTGCTGAAGTGGCAAAATGAAAGAACTCATTGTGAACATTACATATAAATATTGGCAAATGAAGCATATTAATTTAATAAGATCCCATCAAATCTGTCAGTTTTAAAAATGTAACAGCAATTCTGATGACAAACCATCAAGAAATAAGAAAAAAAAAGTTTAAAAATGGAAAGAATTATAATTATGTAAGAGAACACAAACATAACTCTTCACAGAATGAAAATAATTACAACTAAACTTAAATATCTTTAAATGGAGGGTAGAAAGATACTCAGAGAAAATGTAAGTGCTCTGTGTTCACATGTCATAATGAAACCATAAAGTCGTAACTGATTATTACAACTTTTAAAGTTCCAATTTTCAAAAATTACTTAAAGAGTAAATGAAATGAAAAATGAGGGATCTGGGTAACCATGAGAATCTAAAATTGAGGTATATGGATTTATTATATTTTTATGTCAATTTCAGCCTCAAGCTTAGAGCTTATTTATTTTTGTTATATAGAACTGAAAACTTCTAATAAGTATAGATTATTAGTTGCTATAAATATATATAGATAGATAAATGTATATATGTATATATTTAAAATATGTAAACATGTAAATATTTACATACACATTTAAAAACATGTAAATATTTTTTAAAATTAGATGCTTTCTTTGGAAATCAAGACAATTCTTGTATCAAAATGGGCTGGAAGTTTAGAATCAGAGCAACACATGTCTGTCAGGCTAAATAACTAGCAGTATATTGTAATTGCTCACATTCCTAAATAGACAAATGCTCAATTGAGAAGGAATTTATGAGCATGTTTCTTAGCCAATTAACATCCCTATTATTTGGCAGAAAAATCTCTTGCAATATACCTAGTATATTAGTCTTCTAGGGCTGCTATAGCAAAAGGTCACAGGCTAAGTGGACCCAAGTACACACACTTATTTTCTCACAGTTCTGGAGCCTAGAAGTCTAAGATCAAGACATTGACAGGGTTGCTCTCCTCTGAAGCTTCTTACTGGCTTAGAGGGCAGCGCTCTTCCCTTACGTACTTACCTTTCCTTTTCTCTGTACGTGTGGGAAGCGAAAAAAATCTCCCTGCTATTTCTTCCTCTTCTATAAGGTCAGCAGTCCCATCAGCTCAGATCCCCACCCCTATGACCTCTTTTAACCTTAATCATCTCCTTAAAGACCCTGTCTCCAAATAGTCACACTGAGGGTTAGATCTTCAGCACATGAATTTTGCAGGTGACACTATTCAGTCCATAACATCCAATAATTGTCTAATAGATTCCAATGTCTTTCTTTAAAATCTGAAATACCTCTGGGTTTATCTGTCAGAATTATTCAAGGTTAAAAATTTATTTTATGTCACTCATTAACTTAACATGGCCTCGTCACAATGAGTAACTAAATGTATGCTGAATCTGTCATCTTATTTATAAGATCAGCAAAACATAAAAGTCTCAAAACCATGTTGTGGTAATGTTTTAGCTAGTGGAGCTAACTTATCAACTAAAAGTAGTGATTTATTATATATTGAAATGTTTGTTTTAGAATCTTCTCAATAACCAATGAACTTTGTGATGAAAAATGAAATAATGAAAATAACTATCCATCTCATATCAAATAACTCCCAAAAGTTTGCAATACAAAAGTATGCCTACTAGGTATTGGAAAATAGAAAGACATCAGATGCACAAAAATTGGAATGGGAGTGGAAGAGTTATCATTGTTTATAGATTAGATAATTATACACATGAGAAATTAAAGAAAATTAATTGCCCTGCTAATTGGAATATAAAATGGTGCAGCCACTGTGGAAAATGGTTTGGTGGCCCCACTAAAAGTTTAAAGTGGGATTACCACATGATCCAGCAGTTTGATTTCTGGGTACACACACAAAAAAATTGAAAGTTGGGGATTCAATACAGCTATACTCATAGCAGCATTATTACATTAGCCAAAAGGTGGGAGCAACCCAAGTGTCCATGAACAGGTAAATGAATAAAGAATATGTGAAATATCCATATAATGGAATACTACTCAGCCTTAAAAAGGAAAGAGACCTAGACATATGCTACAAGGATGAAACCTGAGGACAGTATTCTAATGAGAGAAGTCAGTCACAAAAGGATAAGCACTGTATGATTCCATTTATCTGAGATACTTAAAGGGGGACTATTCAGAGAGACAGAAAGTAGAATGGTGGTTGCCATGTGCTGAGGTGAATGGGACAGAGGAGGTTTTGTTTATTTCTGCTTTTCCTTATGGTAGAAATTGAACCCAGGGCTTTGTGCATCCTAAGTGTGTGCTCGATCACTGAACTACATCTTCAGTTGTTTAATGCACACAGAGTTTCAGTTTTGGAAAACGAAAAAGTGCTGATGGTGAATCGTAGTGATGGTCGCACAACAATGTCCATGTACTTAATGCTGCTTGTTATGGTTTAGATATGAGGTGTCCCCCAAAAGCGCATGTGAGAGACAATGCAAGAAAGTTCAGAGGTGAAATGATCGGGTTATGGGCACTTGAACCTACTCAGTGCATCATCCACTGATAGGGATAACTGAGTGGTAACTGTAGACAGACAGGGTGTGGCTAGAGGAGGTGGGTCATCGGGAACATGCGTTGGGGAACATGCGTTGGGGTATTTATTCTGTCCCTAATGAGCCAAGTTTAGTATCTCTGATTGCTAGTGGCCATGTTCTGAGTCGCTTTCCTCCATCACACACTTCTGCCATGATGTTCTCACTTACCTCGGAGTTGGCCATGGATCTACTGAGAACTTTGGAACTGTGAGCCCCACTAAAATTGTTCTTATCAGATCTTTGGTCACAGCAGTGAAAAAGTTATCTAAAACACCACTAAACTATACACTTAAAATTGTTAAAATGGCATATTTTAGCACAATTTTTAAAAAGGAAAGAACTTGGGGCTGGGGTGGTAGATCAGTGGTTGGAGAACTTGACTGGCATGTGAGAGGACCTGGGTTCAAATCCCAGCACCAAATACATGATGAAGTGTCAGCAAAACAAAGGCCAGATGAAAAAACAAATAAAACTGATTCCTCTCATTCTTTCCCTCTCTCTTTTAAAAAAAATCTTTAAAAAAAAGCAAAAAGAGAACTTAAGAAATTGTTAGAACTTCTTCACTGCCAGAATTTAGAATAATGGTTGTATATACAATATCATATTTATATGCATATAGGAGTCAAAATCATACTTATTAAAAAAAAAACATACGTGTGATAAGAGAAACCCTGCTTTTTAAATTCACTTTTAGCTGTGATAAAATATACACAATAATGTTTTCCTTTTTGATTGGGTTCTTTATATTTTCGTTGTTACTGAGTTGTAAGAGTGTTTTTACACGTTTCAGCTGTAAATTCGTTGTCAGTATGTGACTTACATGTGTTTCCTCCCATTTTATATGTTCTTTTCACTTTTTTGACAATGTCCTTTGATGCACAAGTTTTTTCATTTTGATGATGCCCAATTTATTTTTTCTTTTGCTGTTGCAATTTTAGTGTTAGATTTTTTTAAAAAAATCATTGGATAATGAATCAATAAAAAATGTGGAAAGAAGAAAAGCAAAACAAAATCACTAATACTATGAAGATTTTTGCTCTGTATTTTCTTTTGCGTTTTATAGTTTTAACTTTAATATTTAGATATGAGATCCAATTTGGGTTGATTTTTGTAAATATTGCTAAGTAATGATCTACCTTGCATCTGAGCATCTAGTAATTCCAGCAATATTTTTTGAAAAGATTGTCATTTCCCATGTGAATAGACTAGGCAACATTACTGAAAATCAAATAGCATACTATTTCTGAACTCCATTGGAGTCCAATGGTCCACGTGTCTGTCATTGTACAGAGTCACACTGCTTTGTCTCTTTGTAGAGTTTTGAAAACAGTAATTATGAGCCCTAAAATGTTTTTCTTTTTCAAGATTGTTTTGGTTATTTGGGGTCCCTTGAGATTGCAAATGAATTTTAGGAGGTTTTCTAAATATAAACTCATGTCATCTGCCAACAAAGTACATTCTACATTTTCATTTACAATCTGTACACCTATTTTTTCCTTCCTTAATTCCTTTAGCTGGAACTTTCAATATTCTATTGAACAGAAGTAGCCAAAGCAGATGTTGTTTCTTGTTCCTGATCTTAGAGAAAAGGCTTTTAGTTGTTTACCATTAAGTATGACAGTCAATGTGGATTTTCCCTATGTGATCTTTCCATGTTGGGGAAACTTCCTTCTATTCCTAGTTATTGAGTGTTTTTATCATGCAAAGGGCTTGAATTTTTAAAAATGTTTTCCTGCATTAATTGACATGATCATGTGCATTTTACCCATATTTTGTTAATAGAATGTATAACATTAATTGATTTTCTCATGTTAAACTATTCTCACATTCCAGGAATAAATCTCACTTCATCATGGTATAAAATACTTTGGTCATTTCCTTGAATACAGTGGGGTAGCATTTTGTTGAGAATTTTTGCATCAATATTCATGGTAGATATTGTTAATTAGTTTTCTTATAATTGTTTTTTGGCTTTCATTTCAGGGTAAAATTTGTCTTTAGAAATGAGGAAGTGTTCCATCTTTTCCAATCTTTTGGAAAAGTTTGAGAAAAAAAATGATCTTAATACTTCTTTAAATGTTAATAGAATTCACCAATAAGCCCGGTCTTGATCTTTCCTTTCTTTGGAGAGTTTTGACTATGATTTAATCTCCTTATTGTTTATAGATATGATTCAGTTATAAAAACACACAAAATATACAGATTACCTAAAATGAGCTTTGTGGGCCATTTCTAAGGTTTAAGTGGAGATTGTAAAGAAAATTTTAGTATTCTTTGCTAAAGTTTTAAAAAATATTGTTATATTATGTTTTAAAATATGAAGACTATAAAATGTCATTAAAATGACAATTTCCCTAAATTAATCTATGAATATAATATATTCTCAATAAATTAAGGAAAATATTTTTTTCAAGTATCTTTAGGTGTATGCCATTACAGCTGATTCTAAAATTCATAAATGTTATCTTCAGAGAAATTATTTTTAAAAGTCACATGCAATAAAATAATACTGTGAGATTGGATTATCCTATTATTTATGAAAACCTGTTATAAAATAAAGATAATTTAAGAAGTGAGGCACTGATATACTAGTAGGCTGACCAATCAATGCACTACTGTGCACGTGTAACGACAAGGCACAGAGCCATGACCCTCTGGAAATGTAATAGCTGTAAAGTGCAGATGTGAATCAGTAAGAAAGAGATGAACTATTCAACAAACCTAATCAATATGATTAGCAATATTGGGTATTGAACCCGTAGGCACTCATCAGTGAGTTAAGTCTCCAGCCCTTTTTATTTTTTATTTTGAGACAGGGTCTCACTAAATTTCCCAGGTTGGTGTTGAACTTGCAATCCTCCTGCCTCAGCCTCTTGAGACCCTGGGATTATAGGCATGTGCCATGGGGCCTGACTTGTTTTTCAAAAGTGTAGCCAACTGGAAAAGAATATAAACTTGGATTTAAACCATCCTTAGGAGAAATTCCAGACAGAACAAACATTTAAAATGGAAAACAAGAAATTATTGAAAAGTAGAAAAAACTATGAGAAAATGTTTTGATTCACATAATTTTAGAATGGAGAAGCTCTTTATAATAAGTAAAATGATTAAGTTAAAAAAGATTGATAAATTCAACCACACAAAAAACAATTTCCACATGCCAAATCCGCTAGAAGAAAAATCAAAAGGTAAACAGTTAAATGAACACAGTTGCAGCACATAATATAGTAAAAAATAAATTCCCTTTCTACTGGAAACCATATATACTAAAACCATTAAGAAAAGACTGGTCCAATAAAAATACACAAAGTATAGTAATTAACAATTAGTATAACAATCAACAGGAAAAGAACTACAATGACTCTTAATCACAGTAAAAGGTGCTCAAGCTAATCCATTATTAGAAAACTACAAACTAAAATCAAGATGCCATTTTTTACCTATGTTATAGGCACACTTCAAAACTTAACAAAACTCCACACTCTGTGGTATAGGAGAACAAGTCTGCTAACATGTGGCTTGTAAAATTGTAAATTAATTTATCCCCAAAGCTGAGCACTTAGAAATATCTATCAAAATTATGGATGGACAAATGTTCAACCCAACAGTTCCATTCCTGGGGTATACCATATAGAAATATATATATGCTACATGAAGTTTTTATAAGGTTATTATTCATTGCATTATTGTTCTGATAGCAATTTATTGAAAACAACCTAGATAAATAATGTTAGACTGGTTAAATAAATACTGGGACACTCATATGGTGGAATATTTTGCAACTAAAATAATAAATGAGAAAGCTTTGTATTCACTGATGTTGATCAGTGCTCCGAATCTATTTTAAAGTTATTTCTAAAAGAGCATGGTTTAGAAGTGTGTGTACCATTTTTTAAAGGAAGAATATGTATAGAAATATCTCTATATGGACAAGGGGTGGTTTTTTACTGAAAACATATTTTTGCACCAATTTATTTGTCAAAACTTTTATTTATTTAGAAAGCAATTCCTATTTCGGTGTTAGTCATCTTTTCATCACTATAACAAATACTTGAGATAACTTATAAGAGAAAAGGTTTATTTCCTCACAGGTTTAGAGATTTCAGTCCATGAGCAGTGGGACCAATTGCTTTGGACCTGGGGTGACACACCATGGTAGAAGTACATGAAAGAGTGAAATCACCCACCCCATGGCTGGGAAGTGAAAGAAAGTGAAACAGGCCAAGGTCCCACAACCCCCTTGAAGGACATGTCCCCAGTGACCTAAAAACCTTCCAATGGGCCATACCTCCTAAGGTTCTACCACCTCCATCCAATAGCACCACAGGTTGGGGACAAAACTTTTATCACACGGACTTTTGGGAGACATTCAAGATTTAAACTACAGCAATTTCCTAAAGTCAGTAAATAAAATATATGAAATGAAGCAAAATTTTAAAAATGATTCTTTAAAGAATTGGCAAATTTTATGTGGGATTAACTCATGGTATCTCCATATCTCATATCAGCCCAGAAACATGCTAATTCTCCACGGACACGTTCTATCATGGCACGTGGATGAGCCACTACATCTGACCCTACGCTTGCTGCTTCTTCTATGCCATCAATTTAGAAGTCATGCTATATTGCTGTAAATGTATTTAATTTATTGAGCGTTACATTAAAATTTGTCCAATACATGAAAAAATCTTATCTTTCACACAAAAAATAAAACATTGTTATTTATCGTATGACAACATTTCAAATATTAAAATCAGATTTTAATATTTGAGAAGATTTTAATGCTTGAGAATTAAATTTTGAGAATGGAAATTTTGATCAAATCTTATTCAGTGGAACTATGAAGCTTATATACAATCTTATGATCTAAACGAATTAGCAACTCTAACCATTTATTCTGTATTTTGCATTATAGTAAAATTTTAAATGATGGGTTTGGACTTCTTAGTGATTCATGAACTGTATTAGGTCACAACCAGCTTTAAAAAAATTAAATAGAACCGTGCATGATAGAATAGAAAACAGCACAGTAAATCATATGTAAAAAAATACAAAAATATGTGTTTTGGGTTATGGTGAAAGTTGCATTTCTTACACACTAGGTACTGGGGTTATTGTGCAGGGGATACGATGACAAATAAGACTGATTCTTTTCCAGTCCTGATTGTGTTTGCAGTCTACTTGGGAGATGGAGGTAACAGACAAATAACCAAATGAATAAGACAGTGCAGATTATAAACAGCATGGAGAAGGAATTAAGGAGATGCTGCAGGAGCAGTGCCAGGGATGCTGAGGTCTCCAATGGAGGAGTCACAGAGGGTGGCTCTGGGGAGGGAGCATCTGCATCATTACAGTCTGAAGGATAAGAAGCCCCCAGGTGAAGATCCAGGAAAAGAGAGCTCCAGGGGAGGGACTGGCATGCTTGGAGGCTTAGCAGGGGAAGAGCAAGGTGGAAGGAGCAGTGTAGAAAATCAGGAGCCAGACAGTGCCTGGCCTCAGGCTGGGTACACAGACATGGATTTGATCCTGTAGGACTTTTACCAGGGGAGTTAACATGTTAGTGTTTACACTTTTAAAGTATCATTCTGGCTTCTTCGAGTAAAAAATTTGAACTAAGGCAAGGGTGGAAGAGGGAAAAATGGTGGGGAGGCTCTTGCTGCAGTCTGGACCAGAGACCTCTATGTCACCTTTGTCTAGGGTGCTTTGGGGGTATTGGAGGAGACTGACATGGCCTCAGTATGTGGGGAAGCGGCAAGGAAGTCAAAAAGGAAGACCAGCCCCATGGCTGCAATAGCAGGATAAATAACAATATTACTGACTGCAATTTTGCAGTAACTTGGTCATCTAAATAACAGACTTAATGCCTTGCCAACAGTATGACATGGAAATTGATGTGGCTTAATGGAATGTGCTTTTCCTCATCTGCAATGCAGTCACTTGACTCTGAATGACATTCTTAACCTATTTCCATTGTCAGATTTAAATTTTATATATACATACATTTTTGTAACTTTGAGCTGTTTCATATATGCTGAAAAAACTTAAAGCCTAATATTTACATTCTATATGGTTTTCTTTTGTGCTGATAGTTCCATGTGATGCTTCATATCAGCAGGGCCCATAAGACTGCTTTCCAAAAATCCATAAAATAATGAGGACTAGATCATCTTGGATGAGTCATCATGTAAAAAAGTGTGACACTTTCCCGGTTCTTTATTTTTTTATCTTAATAGTTTTGTGCACCACTGTTAGTAGAACTGGTATGACTCATTGCTGATCTTTTTAATCTGGCCTGTCTTTCACATTCATTTTCTTTTTGTTTGTTTGTTAACATGTTCACCTTTTAGATAATGGTCTGTTTATTCTTTTCTTTATTATTTCTTTTTTGTTGTTGTTGTTCTAGGGATTGAACCCAGGGCACTTAACCACTGAGCACATCACAGCCATTTTGTTATTTTTGGTGTTCAATATTGAGACAGGCTCTCGCTATGTTGCTTAGGGCCTTGCTAAATTGCTGAGGCTGACTTTGAACTTGGGATCTTCCTGCCTCTAACCTCCCAAGTCTCTGGAATTATAGATATGTGCCATTGTGCCCAGCTATTTCTAATTTTAATAAATAATTAAACATAGAAAATAATGAAAAAGATCACTTATAAATATTGGAACGAAAATATCCCAATCTCAAAACTGGCAATAATTCTGTCCTACATAGAAAAAACAAAATGAAAAAAAAAAACCACAACTTTATTTAAGAAAACTTACCAAAGGTCAAATATTCTCTCTGATATGTGGAAGTTAATCCAAAATCAGGAAAAGAATGGAGAATTGGACAAAGGGGAAGGAAATGGAGGCAGGAGAAATGAAATAGAGAAAGTTAGTAGGAATCAGACTTTATTTCTCATGTTCATATAGAAACATATCATAGTGAATCTCATCAACATGTATATCAACAGGGCACTAAATTAAAAAACAAACAAGCAACTATTAGTCAAACAAAGTCCAATAGAGTAGAGAGAAGAGAAAGATGTGGAGGGCCACTGGGGAGGGGAAACATTAGGAATGGATTTAGAATAAGTTATACTACATACAAAAATGTCCGTGTTTACCCAATTGTCATGTATGTCTAAAAAAACGGGGTGGGAGGAGGAGAGGGGAATGGGAAATACTGGAAACTGAGTTAAAGCAAGGTACACTCCAAGCTTTTATAAGTCTCTCATTGTATATCTTATTATCATTTATATATATAAAAAACAGGGGGTGAAAAAAGGGAGGGGAAGAGAAAAAATTGGAGACTGAATTGGAACAAGTTAAACTCCATGCTTTTATAATTATGCTTTTGTATAATCTTACATCATATATACATTTAAAAAAAATAAAAAAAGAATAAAATTTATAACATGTTGTCTTCAGTTGTTATAAATGCTTATGCATTGATGAAGTCTGCTCTGAACTGGTGCTCTGGGCCTCTGCTCGCCTTTCCTGCGGAGTCTGCCCTTACTCACATAAGGTAGGTGAGCTGCCAATGAGACTCCACCTGCCTGAACCTTCACAGTCCTCCCCTTAAAACCAGATACATGCAAGATTACACAAAGCAAGTTTTAAATGCAGTAGTTGGGGTGGAGGGGAGCCATTTTTAAAAGGCTTTTTTTTTTAATGGCTGCAAGTAGCTGAAGTCATTGAGTTGAGGACTGTCACCGTGTGACAGTCCACATATAATACCTTTAAGGGCACATACTTCTCCATTACTTTCCACAGTTAAAAAATTCCCAAAGATAAATTGGAAGAAAAGTTTTGCAGCACCACTGAAGTTGAAATGTTCTAAAGATATGGTTCAAAAACCACGGACACAGGATCTTCTATTCTATTCCATTGGTCTTCTTTCTTATCTTGATACCAGTACCATGCTGTCTTTGTTACTACAGCTCAATAGTATAGTTTTAAATCTAGTATGGCAAAAATACCTGTTTCATCTTTCTTGCTTAGTAGTGTTTTTGCAATTCTTGGTTTCTTGTTGTTCCAAATGAATTTGAGAATTGCTTTTTCTATGTCTGTAAAGAACGACATAGGTATCTTTATAGGGATAGCATTAAATCTACATAAAGCTTTTGGTAGAATGACCATTTTAATTATATTAATTCTGCCTAACCAAGAGCTTGGGACATCTTTCCATCTTCTTAGGTCGTCTTGGATTTCATTCTTCAATGACCGATAGTTTTCATTGAAGAGATCTTTGATTTCCCTTGTAAGGTTAATTCCCAAGTATTTTATTTTTTTCTAAGCTATTTTGAAAGGGACTGATTTCTTGACTTCTTCTTCAGTCCTATTATTATTAGTGTATAGGAAAGCTATTGATTTATGCATATTGATCATGTATCCTGCCACTTTGCTAAATCCATTTATGAGTTCAAGCAGTTTACTGATGGAGTTTTTTGGATCTTCCAGATAAGGATCACATGATCAGCAAAAAGAGAGAGTTTGACTTCCTCTCTTCCTATTTTTATTCCTTTGATTTCTTTCTCTTGCCTATGGAGGAGTGATAGCCTCTTCAACAAATGGTGCTGGACAAACTGGTCAGCCACTTGCAGAAAGTTAAAATTAGACCCATATCTTTCTCCTTGCACAAGAATCAAATCAAAATGGATCAAGGAGCTAGGAATTAAACTAGCTACCTTGCAAATGATAGAAGACAAAGTAGGTCCAACACTTCAGCATTTGGGAGTAGGCAAAGACTTTCTCAACATGTCTCCAAAAGTGAAGGGAGAAAAGTCAAAAATCAGTGAATGGGATGCCATAAAGTTAAAAAGCTTTTGTACTGTCAAAGAAACAATCATGAGTCAAGAGGTTTCCTACGGAAATGGAGAGAATCATGGGCTATGATTCCTCTGATAGGGGTCTCATATCCAGAATCTACAAAATCCTCAAGAATCTCAACTACAAAAACACTAACAGCCCAATTAATAAATGGGCCAAAGAGCTAAATAGAAACTTCTCATCAGAGGACATTGATCAAGCCAATGAATACATGAGAAAGTGCACTAAATCTCTAGTAATCAGAGAAATGCAAATGAAAACCACATTAAGATATCACCTTATGCCAGTCAGAATGCAAAAATGAAGAAAATAAACAATAATAGATGCTGGAGGGGCTGTGGAGAGATAGGCACACTAACACACTGTTGGTGGAGCTGCAGACTGGTACAGCCCCTCTGGAAAGCAGTGTGGAGAATCCTCAAAAAACTAGGAATGAGCCCACCATATGACCCTGCTATTCCACTCCTGGGTATCTTTCCAGGGGATTTAGAATCAGCACATTATAGTGACACAGCAATATCTATGTTCATAGCAGCTCAATTTACTATTGCTAGACTAAGGAAACAACCCAGATGTCCCTCACTGGATGAATGGATCCAAAATCTGTGGTACATATATACCATGGAATTTTACACAGCAATTAGAAACAATGATATTGCAACCTTTGAAGGTAAACGGATGGCTATGGAAGAAATTGTGCTGAGTAAAATCAACTTAACCCAGAGAACCAAGGGTCAAATGTGTCCACTCATCTGTGGAGGTTGGAATTAGACCCTGGACATTGAGAAAGGTGGTCTATTATCATGTGTTAAATCCAGATAAGGTGTAATGTTATACAGCCTAATACTTTTTTAGAGTTATAGTGGGTAAGGGAAGGGAGGGATACCGGTGGGAAATTGTGGGGGGCACTCCTGGGGGTAAATCTAGTATCCAGAAACTATACACATTTTATATTATTTTGTTAAAAATTTGTATGGTTGTTCAAAAAAAAAAAAAAAAACACGGAGACAAGCCATGCCTGGAAATCATGATGCTGATAATGGACAGGTGCTCTGCAGGTTCTGCTGGTTGGCTCTCTCCCAGCCATCTTGTCACTCCTCACCAAGATTTTCAAAATAGAGCCAAAGAACTTTTGGAACCTCTGTGTGATATCAGAAGGGCCGTAACAATATCAACAAATAATTGTGGGGTTAGGGAAAATTCAGACTTTGCCACTCTCTGGCTGAATGGCCTGGGGGCAAATGAACTAACGCAAATTCAGTTTCCTCATCTACTAACACCTATGCCACAGGGCAGTTCTGAGAAACATGTACATAAATATGTGTAACAGAGCCAGCATATTGCAGGATTTATATTCAGTATTTGCTAGTGGTAGGCGTATCAATGCATTAATCAAGCAGAACTTATTAGGTACCTACTATATGCAAATCTCGATTGTCAGAGCTATAAATGAATAAAGAAGTGGATGCAGAGTCCTGCCCTCTGGGACTTCACATGACAGTGGGTGGAGGAAGGGAATGGATAGGATCACAGTCCTGTGCCAGACACTATGTTAGGCTCAGACAATGGCTTTTGTCTAAACAAATTTACTGAGCCTTGTATTTAAAGAGTCACGTGTCTTTCAGTCTGCTACTTCTTTCTTTGAGCTGTATTGGGAGGTGGTTTGTTCCCAAGAGCTCATGAGAGGACAGACTTGACCATTGATTCTAGACTTCAGCAGCACCACCTATAAATCTGAAGGAAAATCTGATCTTTATGTTTGTAGACACCCAGAAATATCATACAACAAACATATGAAGCTGGTATCCAACCTTTGTTGCTATTCTGAAATAAGATACCATGGCTCAGTTGCCATAACAGGAGTCTGGCTGGCCTCCTCACTCAAGAAATGCACACACACACACACACACACACACACAATGCTCAGAGAATGAGAACAAGTCCTAAAACCAAGATAGTTATGACTAGACTCCAAATTCTCTAAGGTGTTTCTGTTCCATTAAATGACAAGAGTGAGTATGATTGGCCTAAGCACTTTGTATCCTTGATTTTGAAACACAAGTTTTTCCTAATGATATTTAATCAACCGGCAAATTAAAAATCATTTTACTAGGTGCTGGAGTGGTGGCTCAGCAGTTACGGTGCTTGCACGGGGTTCAAACCCCAGCACCATATATACAACGAAGTGTCCAGAGCAACAGAGGCCACATGAAAAATCAAACAAAAAATTGATTCTCTCTCCCTCTGTCCTCTTTCTAAAAAATAAAATCATTTTACTAAATCCAAGCTTAATTTTTTTAAAAACTGCAAAGAACACTTACAAACCACTATATATATATATGTATATATGCATATATATGCATATACATACATATATATATATATATATATATATATATATATATATATATATATATATATGAAAGTGTATGTGGATGTTTCTTTCTCTAAAAAAAAAGACTCCCCAACTACCAAATTTTGGAAAAATGAATGGTTTAATTTTACTTCATGTGTGAAAATTTAAGTTCAGAAATTTTGAACTTTTTGTTCAAACTTTTGCCACAGCCAGCAGTGGCCCTTATGCCTTCCAAGATTTAATATTTGAGGAAGACACTAAAATGATTTCACATCTATATGAAATTGGTAAAACAGACATCACTGTCTGAAATTTTCAAACCTAGAAATGGAAGCTGAATACTAAATATCACATATCCAATAAATGTCTGAGTTGAGTCTTGCTCTTGGGTGAATGGATTTTAGGTCCTTCCCTGTCCATGGGAGATGGGGAGGGGGACAATATTACCTGAGCCCACTTGTTGATGCCTCACTGTGTATGAATGTGTACATAACCCTAACTCCAGGAAGGAAAAACTCCCAAGGGGAGCCCTGCCAAAGGGTGGAGACAAGGAACAAAGGAATAGAGAAGATTCAACAAGTAGAACTCACGAACTACCTTGATTAATTTCCACCCACATACCAAGCTGTTGTTGCTGTTTATTTAGAACTCTGCCAGCAATGAAGGTTCTGGATTCCTGAGGATTGCTTGTGGTTTAGTTTGAGTTGAAAGTCATTATCAATTGCGTCCGACTCTTGGTCACCACCCAGCCATCCACTCTTACTGTGGATGCACAGAGGGATGCACACACCCTGTCTTCAAGGGCTGCCCCTGCATGCTGTCCTCCTCCACACAGGTGTGCTTTTCGGCTCTCTGTGCAACCCGCAGGCACTGCTCATGTTGATTGTGCTCATGGCTCCATTTTGCATTTTCCAAAAGGGTGACTCTGGGTGACTCTGAGTGACTTGCATGGAGAGGCCAGAGATGAAAAGGACAGAATAAACAAAACAAGACAAGAGAGATGACTTAGAATTCACCTGGAAAGAGTGCATTTTGATCTTTTCCCCACATGATGTGGAGAAGACATGCCCAGCCTTCAATGGGAGGCACTAGAAAGACAGAAATTTCTCTTATCTCTGCTGCTGTGATTTTAATTAAACTTCCAAGGTCAGGGCAGGAACTGGCTAAGAACCTAGAGTAGCCCAACCCCATGAGTCTGAAGAGGTCCTGATGTAGGTTCCAGGGCACCAGAGAAATTGGTTCTATGTAAACTGATTTGTCACTTTGTTCCTATAGCCTTGGCATGGTGACTGTGAAATTCTTAGTCTAGTAATTCTCTTGCCCCAAAGAGCTGAGATCCCTCATCCTCTCCGTTTTCTCTTATATGAGCAAAACACTACAATGTCCCCCTTATCTGTGGCTTCATTTTCCATGCTTTCAGCTCTCCTTAGTTAACCATAGTCTGAAAATACTAGATGGAAAAATTCTCAAAATAAATAATATTTTAAATTGTGTACTTTTTGGAGTACTGTGATGAATCTCACATTACCCTGCCCTATCCTGCCCTAAACATGACGAATTCCTTTGTCCAGTGTATCCACTCTACATATGTTACTCACCTGTAGTCATTTAATAGCTGTCTATCAGATTAATTACTATGGTATCATCATGCTTATGTTCAAATAATCTTTAATAATGACCCAAAAGAACAACAGTACTGATGCTGAAGATTTGGATATGCCAAAAAGAGGTTGTAACATGCTTTCTTTAATTGAAAAAGTGAAAGTCCTTGACTTAATAGGGGAAGAAAAGTCATATGAGGTTGCTAAGGTCTGTGGCAGGAATTAGTCTTCTATTCATGAACCTCTGAGGAATGAACAACTGTATTGTTATGATTATTCTCTTTCATTGTTAACTGTTGTCATTAATTTCATTTTATCATGGGTATGTATATATAGGGAAAAAAACAGTATACTATCTGCAGTTTCAGGCATTAACTGAGTTCTTAGACTGTACCCTCCATAGGTAAGGGGGATGCCTACAGTTGTGAAGACCCTGGTCCTTCCCTTCTTACACACAAGCAGGAACATTCATGAGGTGTAGGAGGCAGAGAAGAGAAAACTATGAATGACATTCCTTTCACCCACCATTAAAACAATCACTCCCACTGGCCAAGCATTTCCTGCCTAGACTTCTGCCTCTATTCTTCATGATCTTATTGAGTGACTTTCTTCTTATGGCTCCTCCTTTTAAAATTTAGATTAAAAAATACATAAAATTTACTCTCATGATCATGTGTAAGTATACAGTTCAGTAGTGTTAAGCATGTTTATGTTGCTGTTGTTCTTTTAAAACATAGCTGTCTTGGGGCTGGAGTGGTGGCTCAGCAGTTACAGCACTTGCCTGGTATGTGTGAGTATGTGAGTTCAAACCCCAGCACCACATACACAATGAAGTGTTGGAGCAATGGAAACCAGACAGAGCAGGAGCAGTGAGAACAGGAAAATATTGGTTCAAAGGGGTGGGGTGAGGAAGGGAGAGAAGCAGAAAGGGGACTGGAGGAATCACAGCCCATCCGTGTGAGCTGTCCCCATCCTAATAATATATTATTTCAGTACCTGCTCAACCCTTCAACCAAAGACAAAAGGGAAATGCTTTGAGAAAGCAACATTTCATTCCTTGATTATAGATTATAGAGGCTTAAAATGTAACGGTAAAATCCACCAGGTAAAAAGTTTTGCAAAGCAAAAAAATAGTTATTTTAAATCCTTAATTATTTTATTCTAACCTAAATATTTTCTAGAACAAAGCACAGCACAAAACTCCTTGGTACTTCCTGGGGAAAATATTACAAGATATTATGCTATGGAAATATTGAGTTCAGGACTGTAATAGTCAGCTCTCTGTTACTATAACAAAATTACTGAGTTAACATAAAAGAAGAAAAGGTTTATTTGGCTTACAGTTGGAGAGGTTACAGTCCATGGCTAGTTGGCTCATTGCTTTTTGTCCTGTGGTAAGACAATACATCATGATGGGAGTGTGTGACAGAGGAAGTCTGTTGATCTTATGACAGACAGAAAGGAGACAGAACGAGAAAAAAAGAGAGAGAAAGAAGCGAGGGGCCAGGCTCCCCTTCAAGTGGATGTACCCTTCAAATGTGTGTCCCCAGAGATTTAACTTCTTCTCCCCAGGCCCTACTTCCTGAAGGTTCCACTGCTTCCCTAGAGTGCCATGGGCTGGGGACTAAGCCTTTATCACACGCACCTTTGGGGGGCATTCAAGATGCAAAATTTTTCTTTTTCCTACCAAAAACAGTTGTTCCTTAATATACTTCAGGCTAGGAACAAATGCTATAAGCCCAGAAGATCTTTCTTTGTTTTTTAAAAAATTGTGGTGAAACACACACACATACCCACCCCCCCACACACACACACATACAGACACCATAAAATTTAGCATCTTAACCATTTCTAAGTATGGTGTTCACTGGCATTAAGCACATTCAGATTGTTGTGCATCCATCACCACCATCTATCTCCAGAAAGTTTTCATCTTCCCAAACTGAAACTCTGTCCATTAAACAACAACTTCCCATTTCCCTCCCCCAGCCTTGGAAATTGCCGCTCAACTTCCTGTGTCTGTGAGTTTGATGACCGTAGGAACCTTGTGAGTGGAATCACAGTATTTTTCCTGTTGTGACTGGCTTATTTCACTTTGTCTAGTATCTTCAAGGTGCATTTGTTGTTGTGGCATGAGTCCTAACTCTTTGCTTTTAAAGGCTGGATAATATCCTATTTGGTGTATATACCACATTTTGTTTATCCCTTCATCTGTAGAGGCACCTGGACTGCTTCCATCTTCTGGCCATTGTGAATAATGCTGCTATGACAGGGCTGCACACGTAGTTCCTTGATTTTTAAATTCTGTTGCCATTGGACAGATTATGAGCCATTCCTTTTTCTTTTTGGCTGCCTTGTCAGGGCCTTTGGAGGGCCCCTAGCGTCGTGGTTAGGATTTGAGTCTGTTGTTCCCTTTCACTTTGACTTCCAGCTGCATAGTATATAATCCTTAATAAGAACGGTTTTGATTATTCCTTTCAACTTTTCAGAAGTTAGGGTGACAACTTTCTTTCTTAAGACTTCCATCCTCTGATCCAGAACTCCTTAAAAGAGTTAATATCAAAATTAGGACTTATATCAGGGATCAAAATATTGGGTGAGACTGAGTTAAAGCCATTTGTAAAATTAGAAAAAAAACCCAAAAAACAAAAAACAACCAAACAAAAAAATAGCAGTAAGAGATTGAGCCTGGGGTAAGGCTCTGATGTTTTCTTGGGTTAGCAAGTCTCAATACGGTCGGAAAGCCAAAATAATCAGAGAGCTGGGCAAACAAACATAGGAAGGAAGGCTTATGCTGAGAAGTTATCAAAAGTCTAGAAACATTTAAAATGTACAGGAACTTACAACCTACCAAAGAAAGACTAACAGGATATTTGTGTGATTTTTTTGTAAAAAAGGATATTTTGTTATTTAAAAAATCATAAAATACATAGCAAAGTATAAATAAGCCACGATGATTTCTGAGTGCGTACAGTTTTCCCTTTGGTAATCAGGGAAAACTTTATTCACTCAACATTATCTAATCATAATAAAGCATCTAATCGTTGAGTTCTAGGTTGAGCCTGGCTGGAGTTTAAATCCCACTCTGCTCTCTGGGAGGGCTACTTACCTTCCTCAGATCCATTTATTTTACTATAAAAAAGGTAGAATCATTTTTTAAAAACAACTCACAAGAACATCATGAGACTTGGACAACACGTGTATCAAATAATATGGCCGATGGCAGACACAGAACGCCTACTCATCCTTCCCTTCCACCTCCTGATACACAGACAGATTTCACAGGTAGGACAATGCTGTTCTTCAAATAATCATACCTGTGACATCACCTCTGTAAAAGTGTCATTTTATTGAAGCCAAATTAGCTCAATTGCTAAGTAAGAAAAAAGTCTCCTTGATCAATACTTAGAGAGGAATGATCCAGATATAAGGACATATGACCCAGACAGAAGACAAGTGCCCTGACAAGAACCTCTGAGTCCCTTTCTAATCTCTGCCTGTTGCACATGGTAAGATGCTGGAGGACCCAAGAAGACCGGACGTCAGATTGTTACTGTGTGGGAACTCTTCGGCCTCAGCAGATGGCTTTGGTTTTGCATCAAAGGTCTCGTTCTTATGAGCAAGTCGCATGTTGAGGCCAAGTGTACCATGTGATGATTAGTTTTTTCCTTTGGTTTTTTTGGCATTTGGTCTTTTACCCAAAATGTACATCTGCAGGGCATTTTCTTTTCCCAGCTGCCTTGTAGTCAATAGTTACTGCAACAATCAGCACTTTGCTTTCTTCTCCTTGTGGTGTGTACAGTGAGGGGAATGCTGTTTAGAAATTCTTTGGCCAATTTGTTTCTCTTCCTTTCTTCATATAATTATCTGGAGACATGCTGTGTTTACCAGTGGTAAGCCATGGGGCATGTGCCTTACTTGGGGAAGAGAACTGGAAGGGAATGTGAAGTGTGGTGGAGATGAGCACATCAAAATGGGGGCCAGGATTCCTCAAAGCTAAATCATAAACCTGTTCCTTGAACTAAACCACTTGCTGAACAACAAGCAGAAATTCTGAGTATATTTTCCTCTGAGCATTACTGTCCCCATTTCTAACATCATATGAATAGTATCTAATATCATTTGAATCATGTCAATTGAATACAACTAAGGACCAGACAGCAAGATGCTATGGACACACCAAGGAAAAGATCCTTTCCTTCCTCTGAAATCCTCCTGGGAAGGCAGATAACAGAAGTAATTCCAGGTGTGATCAGAATTCCAACAGTGCAAACTGGGGTGCTGCAAGAACATCCTTAAAACGTTGTTTCAGGTGGCTGATCCTACACAGGATCACAAGAAAACTGTCAGTCTGTTACTTTGAACAGGTCAAAATAGTGAGTGCTGGTAGAGACGATTTGTTTGAAAGTCCAATGCTGCCTTGATTAGAAACTCCAGTTGGCGCACCTCCTGAGCTGGCACAGTCCTGGGTCCTGGGCAGGGGGGTTTCCAGTGGCTCTTCTCTAGTGGGCACAGCTTGTGTGCACCCACCTTAAAGTTCCCATCACGGGAGGGAGCCAAGCGTCCTCTGAACAGGGCGGTCAACTGTGACCGAAATCTTCCTGGCCCATTGCACACCCAGGCTTCCTTTTCAGTAGGTGGGTTCATGGAGAAGAGGAGTTATCAGGTGCACCATTAGCATATTTTTCAGAACAATTGCTTTTATCAACTTGGCTTTCTTGTTCCAGAATGCATTCCTTGGCAGGAAGTCACTGGTCTATTGACTTTACAAGAAGGATAAACAAACCTCCTTTGACACACAGAATGGCAGAAACTGTGATTTCCTTTCCACCTCCAGAGAGGCGAAGCAAGTCCAGGAAGCAAAGGGTTGGGTTCCACATAGATCCAGAGCAGAAGTCATGGTTAAATATCTGGCAAATGTTCCTTGGATAGGCAAGAAATAAAAGGCTTTGGGTTTCGCTCAGCAGGGAACCAATAAGGGAGGACAGTACCAAGAAGAGAGGGATGGCCTGCTTCCCAGAGACATGTGTGTCACAAAACCAGAGTCCAAGTGGGCCAGAATCTCTCCATCCCTCTTTGTAAATGGGTGTCGGTGAAGTTGCAAGACAAAGAAGTGTTTGGGTAACTGTGTATCTGGTACATTGAAAAGTCTAATCATAACAATGACTTTAGCTTTTTTCTACCGCTCTATGCAACCTCCTCAGTAGGGTTTAAAAGTCTCCCTAACCTACTCCTACAGGGGAAAAAAAAAAAAAGCAAACCCTTGTTGTAAAAAATCCTATCTATACCTTCAGATACAAAAGCAAACTTAATTAAGAAATCACAATGCTCAGTCCAGGTAATAAACAGAACTCTGACTGATACTGCATGAAATCTTTGTTTTTTATTTTTATATTTTAAAGAGGGGGGAGAGAAAGAGAGACACAGAATCAATTTTATTTAGTTTTTCATCTGACCTTCATTTCTCCAACATTTAATTGTATATGTGGTGCTGGGGTTTGAACCTGGCTCCTCATGCATGCCAGGCAAGTGCTCCAGCTGCTGAGCCACTGCTCTAGCCCTGCCTGAAATCATTAATCCCCTTATTTTGCCTACTTATGGTGAATAATTTCAGGAAAACACTAATTCGGATTTTTCAATGATTAAAAATTTTTAAATTTTTAATTTTTTAATGATGTCAATAGAGAACAAAGAATTGTTATTCCATGTGTAGACTAATGGACACAAATCAAGGTACAGTTTGTTTTTGCACATGTGACTTAATCATTGTCCAAGTGTCTCCCTTTAATGATTCTGGATATCCTGTCCTCTGAGCTTTGTCCCATGGAGAGAACGTGCTTCTAACCCTGTCTGCAAGGATGCTAAAGAATAAGAATCATTGTTCCTACAAAAAGAAGGAGATGCCCTTAGCACTGCACCTCAGATGAAACTCAAGTCCCTTTTTGCTATATAAATAATGAGCCACTCCTCAGTATATATCCTAAAGAATTATAGTCATTGTGCTATAGAGAAACATTGCATACCCATGTTTAGAGCAGCACAGCTCACAAGAAGCCAAACTATGGGACCAACCTCAGAGTCCATCAGTGAATGAATGGATAAAGAAAATGTGGTTTCCATACACCATCGAGTTTTATTCAGCCATAAGGAAAAATTAAATTATGTCATTTGCAGGAAAATGGCTTTTTTATTAGTACCCGTTGACATGACAGGCACTGCTCAGGATATATCACGCTATCAGCATTCAAAATCAATTGCTGAGTAAATTAATCAGGATTTATGGATTCTACTGAAGTGTAATCACTACTTGCAGCTTTGTTTTTGTGTCACAGGTTCTGAACAACTGCTTCTGCCTGAAATCTGGACTAAAGATGGGCAACTGTGAAAAACAGCTCCAGAAAGAGCTGTCATCTTCAAGCACAGATGTCAAAGAATCTGTTGATGATTCTAGGAATTCTAACATGTTTTGTTAGAGATGATCAATTTTGACTTTTTTATTACCAAACTTCCCAAGCTTTTCTGCTCTAGGAAATACAAGGTATTAATTAGAAAATTAATTGCATTATACTCTGTCGTTAGATCTCCCACAACAAATATACAAAGAATATTTGGGAGGGTTGATTTTTCCAAAGCAGCCTAAAGTCACAGGTGACACACTGCTTCCATGCCTAATCCAGGCTGGAAAATAGGAAGACGGTGGCTTTCCCAGCTGGAAAGAGATGTCCATTGTTCTCCCTCTTGGTGTTTCACCAAGTGCTGGCAGGTAGGCTCACAGCACCCCCATAAAACAGAGACTCAGACAGCCATTCTCTGCCAATCGCAGAGTGTGTGGCCCTCAGTGCCAGTTGCTACCAGGTGGAGTAGAATACCTTAATTCGTGCAGGTGGGGGGGGGCACCCCTGCTGGAGAGCACTTTTGTGGAAACAGGTATCTGAAGATGAGACATGTCATCTTTTACCCACTGGTGCTAGCCTGTGTACTAAGGGAATATTCTCTGCATTAATCCCAAATACAAAAGACAAATAGTTGAAGATATAGGATTTGTTAAGTAATTGTCTGATACTTAGCTGGTGTCCAGGGGACTTCTCTCCCACTGTCTCATTAATCATGTCACTCCTTGTTCAACATTGGATCTATTCTCTTCAATAGCTCTCAGTGTCCCATGCAGACCCCCACCTGAAATGGCAGCCCCTTGTCCAAACTCTTGCTAACATTCTATATTTTCTCTCAGTGATTCTCTTAAGATTCACCTGGGAATCTTAAGAGACAGTTTTAGGAGAGATAGTAAAATGGCTAGGTAGTGGGACAAAAGGCCCCCTCTAAGAGGTAGCAGGTAGCGAGCAATTGACAAGGCATACTCGGGGCCTTCATAGGCAAACGACCATGAGGCTCACCTGTGGGAGCACCTCCTTTGTCCCAGAAGGGAGAAAACTAAGAAATTGGGGTGGACACAGATGGGAACTTGGAAGGAATTGCTACGTGTTTTGCATAGATTTTAACCAATGACTTTAGTACTAAGTTTCAATGCCTGCTTTGCATAGGTTTCAACCAATGATGTAGATGCATTTCTCAATGTCTGCTTTGCATGAATGTTAATTGTGCTCATATCCCAAATCAGTATAACCCCTGGCCTAACCTCCATTAGATGGTGTCCTGCTTCCAAGTGCCTCTTCGCCTTGCAGTCTCTGCTCTCCTTCCTTAAAAAAGTCCTACTCCCTTTACTCCTCATTCCATGGTTGTCCTTAGATTTTATTCTTCAAATTTGTGAGACAAGAACCCAGAAGATTGGTGCCAAATTCCTGGGATGAATTTCCACCACGCCAAGAGCTGCAACACCCAGCTTTTAGCTGGAGAACTGCTAACACTCTTTCGACCTCAGAAACCTGCAGCCAGCCCAAATTCCCAGTTTTAAGTGGGAATAGCTGCAAACACTAGAAGCGGGCTATTTGGGCTGCTGGAATCTGTAGTGGCCCAGACTCCATTTGCCAGTGGGAGCAGAGAATCCAGCCTCATCTCAAAAACCCCACATCACAACTATATATTCATAGAGTTCTCAAGATATACCCATTTTCCTTCAAATGACATAAATTCAAAATGATATAATTCATAATTCCTACATATTCAGAACTTGGTAGCCATGGGAATCTCTGCTTGGAATTGTATTTAAGGATTCAAAAAGGAAACCGATTTCTTTCACACTTGAGTTTATAGTGATTTACTGATGTGGCATCCTTCTGCCTGCATTGCAAACTCTTGTGGAGCTGAAACTGTTTTTGTGACTTTCTATATCCCTTTTCTTTATAGCCAGAATGGCATCTGTCCAGGATCAAAGGAAGGTTGAAAGGTCAGGGGGGTATAAGCTGGAAAGTACTGCACTGGTAGATTCTGTTTTTCAGGTTTTCCAATTGGTCAGTGGTACACACAATACTTCTCTTACAAAGATAATCAGCATCAAATCCTTAAGAGAGGTCGAGTGTCAAGGACATTTCAGGAAAGGTAGTGAGTATCTTCCAGCTGTAGCCAGCTCATCTAATCTCTTTTCAACTTTTCAGCATTTTCTCTTCAAAGAGTTTGTACTCAACTTGTTCAGCAACAATTTTAACCATTGTGCTAAAAATATTGATATTGCTCTCACAAGCAAGTCATTACAATAAATTTTCATTTCTGCCTTCTATGGCCAACCACACTCACACAGTCACAAACATCTCTCCAGGAAATTGACCACAGGTCATTTCATGATTATACGCATGCTTTCAAACAGAGATGTCTTAGCTTCCTTCCAGCTTCTTTGGGTTTCTCTATACCCACTCCACCTCTATGGGCAAGGAACAAGACCAAAGACAACAGCAGTGTACTCCTCCTTCTGCCAACATCACCTCGTGGCTTCCTCCCCAAGCAAAGCTCACACTTAGCCACATCCATGGCTCAGCCTGCTATCTGATGAGCAATTTTGAGGACGGACAGTTTCTTTTGCATTTCTACATTGCTTGCTGTCATGCACCAAATTAATAACTCCCCTTCCTCACTTCTTCACACACACTGTTCTCCTTGCTTGCTTGACTTGCACAAAAGAAAGAAAACATGCTCACATCCTGGACTTCTGCCAGTTTTCTAAAATAATTAAACTTCCCTCACTTTCAAAGAGACTAGTTTTCTAAGGCTTCTAAGCTCAGAGGTCCAACTCCAAGAGGCTGCTTAAGCTTTTCTTGACCTTTCCTTGAGATCTACTAATGGCACAACAGGTGACCTCGTGGGCAGAGAGACAGCTGTTTTGTTCTGTGCTTCCTGTTGTCCTGGCTGCTTGGGCTGATGGGAACCCTGGAGTCGTGGTCAGGGAGAGGTTGCCGCTAAGGACAGAAGTGAGCTTGTGCTCCCTGACACCCCCAGAAGAAAAGGCTCGTAGCATGTCCATGTTCAGCTTCTTTGCTGTGTTCTGCTAACAGTGTTTTGAAATCTGGTGGAAAATTTTAGCTTCCTGTTTTGACTTCCTTTCCCCCAGGATTCTCATCCAGGGATCTCAAGACTGATTACCCACATTGAGTTCTTTCCTACCCAGAACTGGTGATTTGAAAAACAGTGTGCTACAAGTGGAAAGAGTTTTCATCTCGCGCGCCTGTATCAGTCTAGCAAATCTAGTATTTAGTTACTGTAATGACCTTGGGTATGAAGCTGGCCTCTCTGAACTTCAACTTCTTCACCTTTAAAATGGACACCAATTTCTATCCTACAAGTTTTTTTTAATTAAAAATATTTCATGTAAAGTTCTTTGTACTGTGTTTACCATAAAATAGGGCACTGATTTTATATATATATATATATATATATATATATATATATATATATATATATATATATATATATATAT
>PVKS010013538.1:0-50486 GCA_004027875.1 Aplodontia rufa | reverse complement strand
AAAAAAAAATTACTGAAGGTGTTTATGGGTCAGTCTCTTTAAAATGGTTAGTTGGAAGCTAGCCAACAAAGCTAGGACAAAAGTCAGTAGGATTATTGTTTTTTCTTGTGACATATTTGGAATTCTACTTTTATGGATTCAAATGAGAGGCAGTTGCCTTTATGCAATTTTTGTCATGTTAATAAAATGTTGCATTTGAGTCTCAGCTTCGGAATTCATGTATAATGTACTTAATGTTTAATTTAGCAGTCTGTTTATTTTGATTAGGCCAGTGGTTACTTCAGTATCTTCCAACTGAACAACTAAATTGGTCATTTTAATGGAGGTTTAAGGTTGGTCAGAATTCCAATAGGAGCTTTTTATTTTAGAATGCTTTTTCTGTCAGATGCTAACATCTTGGTAGTGAAAATATCTTTGGATAGTGTGGGTGTTGTTAAGTGTGTGATTGTACTGGCAGGCTGCTGGAAGCTTTGCTTACTGGGAGCACTGCTGTGGGCTTGCTGGAATCTGGAGCAAGTTGGGGTTTCTGACTATACCTCTTCTACCCACTTCCCTGCTAAGTACAGTTGGACTCATTCTTTAGGGAGGACTATATAGTAATCACCAATATTCACTTCATGAATAGCTCTTTGTAAAATCATGGTCTGACTTAACGTTTTGAGTCTGTTGTCTGATATTTGGTCTCTTGGTGAATAGTTATACACTTTATTTGAGCAGGCAGGTGATGCCATATTTAAAATTTTTATGCGTTTTGTGTCAATCTAAAGAAGAGCAAGTATTATTTTTCACCAGTTATGTGGATGGCTGCAGAAATCCTTTCTATGGAAATTCATTCATTCTGGTCTTGAGTGCACACATGGATTTTTTTTTTTTAATTGCCTGGTTAAAAATATGACTTCAGGGGCTGGAGTGGTGGCTCAGTGGTTCAAGTGCTTGCCTGGCATGCATGAGGACACGAGTTCAAAACCTCAGCACCACATACACAACTAAGTGTCAGAGAAACAAAGGCCAGATGAAAAAAATAAATAAAATTGATTTTAAAAAACATAAATTTATCAATTCCTTATCAGAGTATCTGTATCAATTCTAAAACATGAACTTCAATTTTATAGTACTGCTTCTCTGCTGAAATTGTTAAGAATTAGCTAGCAATGAATTTGGTTGGTATATGATAAAACATCTTATTAGACATATATAAAAATGCACTTCAGAAGTTCCTCGAGATAACCATAATAGAGATACTTTTTAAGGTTGTTTACCATCTTCATTAAAACACATAACCAAAGGAAAAAAAAACAGAACTTTTATTGTTACACAGGTGTTCAAAAAACAGTATAATATTTGTAGTGTTTTTGGCAATTTAACAGCTTGTGTAATGTCACTAGCTGGATATGAACACGTTGGAAAAGTGCATGTTGAATATAGTTTCCCCAATTATAATATTGTTTAGGTCCACAAGGGAGACAAACCATCAAGAAATGCTTAGTGTTTTTCTTTCTTGGAATACTTGAAGATTATGAAAGTATCATAAGGTATGAAATTGGGGGCAGGAGTTGAACCTATGATAGTTATTTTTCAACTGTGCATATGCTGGCTGCAAACTTTTCTGTTAATTCTGATTTTATGAAACGTAGCCATTGCTTAGACATTTTTAATTTTCATCATTACTATTTTTTGTGTATTTAAAAAGATACAAATATGTATTTTCCTGTAGTATTAAGGATTGAACCCAGGGCCTTGTGGATGCTAGATGAATGCTTTACTATTGTTCTATATTCCTAACCCTTTTTAAAAAAATTGTGTTTGAGACAGGATCTTACCAAGTTACCCAGGCTGGCCTCAAACTTGTGATCCTCCTGCCTCATTCCAAGTTGCTGGGATCACAGGCCTAAAAGATAAGTTTGTATACATGTATGCTTTTATAATTTTTCTTTTTTGGTGGGGAGCGGGCAGGGTGCTTAACCCTTGAGCCACATCCCCAGCCCTTTTTATTTGTTGAGACAGGGTCTTGCTAAGTTGCTGAGGCTGACTTTGAACTTGGGATCCTTAGCCTCCTGAGCCACTGTGCCCACCCCTGTCCCTTTTCTTTTTTCCTTTTTTTTTTCCAGTGCTGAGGAGCAAACGTAGGACCTTGTGCATACTAGGCAAATGGTCTACCACGGAGCTGTAGTCCCAGTCCTTAATATTCCAGTTTTTAAGATACTTTGGATATTTAACTAATACAGAGTTTTAAGAAAGACTAACATTTCATTGGAGCCTAGCTAGCTTAACATTCATCCATTCTCTTGAAAAATTTAGACTTGTTTGGTTTTGTTGTGGACCTAGGGATTTGTAGATCCATGTAGAAAATTCAAAGACCATGATGAATGCTGTAGACTATATTATTCTTTTAAATAAAGGAAACATATTAACTAGCCTCTGGGTACATAGTATGTAGCAAGTAGTATGTGCTTAGTAAATGTCAGAAGTGATCTGATTCTCCATAATTATCATTCTAATTTCCTCATAGAGTGAATTTATCATAGTAGTAGCAGTTTTAGTAATTGCTGTCTATTATTAAGGCATTCTTAAATAACTATTAGATTATAACAGAGGATGCTGGTCAGGGAATTGTGTGGTTTGTGTTGAGATGATGGCAGTGACTTGGTGCTCAGTGCACTGTTTTTTGTTTTTTTTTTAATTGAACCCAGAGCCTCATGCATATAGGGCAGGTGTTTTACAGAACACTGACCTACATCTGTAGGTCGCTACTACACACACACCCCACACTGTTTTAAGAGAGAGAAAGAATCAATTTTATTAGGTTTTCATGTGATTGCTGTTGCTCCAACATTTTGCTGTGTACATGGTGCTGGGGTTTGAACTTATGTCCTCACACATGTCAGGCAAGCACCATAACTGCTAAGCCATGGCTCCAGCTCCTTATTTATTATTTTTTAAAAATTTTGAGATAAAGTCTAACTGAGTTGCTTATGCAGACCTCACATTTTGATCCTCCTGCCTCAGCCACCTGTGTGGCTGGGCTTACAGATAGGTGCTACTGGGCACAACCTCAGTACTTTTCATGCTTCTTTTGGTCCTGATAGAGACAAACTGATCAGTCAGAGATTTCATGAAGGTGGATTCAAAGATAGTATGAGTGCTGCCTTAGAAGGATAGCCTATTGTGTTTTGTACTAGATCTGTCCTCCTGCAGTCAGCCTTTTCATTTGTTTTGTACTTGTGTGTTTTCCAGGATGGATAACCAATTAAAGTTAAACTGTACTGTAACTTTGTTCTGTTGATTTTTTTTAAATCCAAATTCTTTAGGGCAGTAGTCTGCTTTTCTCTTTATGAAAATTAGGGTCCAAAAGAAAATGAGGAACCTCAGATGAGGTGATAAGTCAAAGGATTTTTTTTTTTTTAAAGAAGGACAGTGAGAGAGAGAAAGAGAGAAATAATTTTATTTATTTTTCATGTGGCTTTCATTGCTCTAACACTTCATTGTGTACATGGTGCTAAGGTTTGAACTCATGCATTCGCATGTGGTGGGCAAGCGCTGTTACCATTGAGCTGCTGCTCCAGCCCCAAGGGATATTTTTGTATATATCAAAATCTTCATATTTCCAGTGAAGATTTCAGACTATAAGAACGCTGGCCAGACAGAGGGGCAAAACTGGATGGTTCACATACACAGCATAGCTTTTGCTGAGATGACATTTGGGCTTCTAATCCTTTAGCTTACATATTCACAAGGTCAGAAGAAAAGAACCAACTGAGGTAAGGAATTTTCTGAATCTTCTAAATCTTCTAAATTGAATCATTGTAAGCATGTCAAGATTAATTCTGTAGACCCTTAGGAAAAAAATCAACTCAGAATATAGTAATCCAGTAGTTTATGAATGGCAGCTATTCTAAATGTTATTCTTTAACATCATTAAAAAGTTAGCTTTGATAAATTGGTATGTTCTGATACTGTTAGCAACTAGTCAGTGAAATTCTTGGGGCCTCCTTTTTCTCCCTTATATGTAAAATGAGAGGCACTTAGGGCTTCTGTTCTTTAAAACTGAAAAATGGTAGAAAACTTGGTACTCTGGAAAACGTGGCTTTTGTCCTTCTCAAGGTTAGTTGATGCTTTTTGTATCTACTATACAAAAACTTTTTAGTTTTTTTAACTTTTTAGTTTTGTAAATATTAAACTGTATGAGGCAGTTATAAAGTTCCATTTAAGCTCTTTTCATTATAATCGTGCCATTTTGTTGAAAAACTAGCTGAGGTTGAACTCTTGACTTTAATTTATTCAGCTAGCATTTATCACATGTCTACCTTATGGTAAGGATGTAGAAGTAAATACAATGTGCTGTCAGGGACATTTAACCCAGACTGTGGAATGGGGTGATGGGAGAAGGAAGATAGCTAGGGAGAAATGTCCAGAAGCATGAACTTAGTTTGGAAGAATAGGAGGTACACGAAAAAGTGGTAGACAAATGGTAAAGTTGCTCTAGGGCCACATTATGGAGAGATTATAGAGGGAAAATTATCCCTATGCCCATTTCTAGCTAGATTCCTTTGTGGTTGCTGCCCAGTGTATAGTGTAGGAGGTCCTTATTATTGTGCCTAATGACTTCTCATTCCTCTGACTTCGGACTTTTTCTCTTCTTAATTCATTTGACTTACCATGGCTGCAGTGTTAAAGGGCTGAAGATCTAGTGCCTCTCATCTTACATATAAGGGAGAAAAAGAAGTTCAGGTATGCTCACCAGCTAATTTGGTGACAGTATCAGAACTTGAATGAAGGTTTCTTCATTTATTGATTTACAATCCGGGTGTGGTGGCTCTCACTTGTAATCCTAGTAAGTTGGTAGGCTGAGGCAGAAGGATCACAGGTTCAAGGCCAGCTTGGGCACCTTAATGAGATCCTATCACAAAATTAGAAACTAAAAGGGCTAGGGAGGTAGCTCAATGGCAGAGCACCCCAGTACCAAAAACAAAAAACACTTTCCATTTGCCAATTTATGGAAGATTAACTTTCAGTCTCCCTTTAGTATCTACTATTATTAATGCTAAAGAGACATATAGTTTACAGGAATATAATCAGACCTTCCCAAATAAAAGTGTAGGAATTGTGGACTATAGCTGGAAGTATTTTAATGAGAGATGTTACCGTTGTAAGTCTAAACACATTGAAAATTTTCTCAAAGCTCCAGGTAAGAAATGATTCTAGGGCTGGAGCTCAGTGGTTGCGGCGCTTGCCTGGCATGCTCGAGGAGCCAGGTTCAAACCCCAGCATCATGTACACAACCAAGTATCAGCGCAATGAAGGCCACATGAAAAGCTAACTAAAATTGATTCTCTCCTTCTCACTGTCCCTCTCTCTCTTAAAAAAAAAAGATTCTAGTATGTTCAGATATTTGGAAAAATAAGAAAGGAATCCTTTTCATTGAAGATTTTTGGGTGAATATGGGTGTTTAAAGAGGTCACATTTTAAAATTCTATCTTTTGTCTAACATGGTCTGTTGGATTTGTATCCAAATGGGAGTAAAAGACTAAAGAGTGAGGAATTGAACTTTATTAGGCAGAAGTAAAACTCAACATTTAAAAAATGGGGTTAGTGGAGCATGGTGTGCATACCTGTATTTCCAGCTAATTGAAAGGCCTAGGCAAGGAGGATCACAAATTTGTGGCCAGCATTGGGAATTCAATGAGACCCTGTCTAAAAAAACAGGTAAATGGGAGCAGGAGAAGAAAAAGCGAGCTTGGGGTGTAGCTCAGAGCTAGAACACTACTGGGTTTAATTCCCAGTACTGGGGAAAAAAAGAGGTGAGGTCTGTCTGTATATGATTCAATCTAGGATTATATACCATCTTATGAGAAAAACCAAAATCTAATTGTCAGTTATTTAGGAAATCAGACTCCAAATAGAATAAAGCCAATTTGAGCATATTTAGATTTAGTATTTGTCAAACTGTGACTAAAGACAGGAAAGAAATTTTCCTTACTTTCAGTTTTATCATGGATTGATTTTTTTTTTAAAGAATTAATTTTATTTTTTTGTCTGGTCTTTGTCTTTACTCTACTTAATTGTGTATGTGGTGCTGGGAATCAAACCTAGGTTCTTGTGCATGCCAAGCAAGCACTCTGCCGCTGAGCCACCTCTGCAGCCCATGCATTGATAATTTTTAAACACAAAATAAAAATGAATTTCTAGGAAAATGAAGTGAAAAATGTAGACATTGAAAATGCAAGACCACTGTTCAAACAGTTATGTATTGATTATGGAGGATACACAAATTATTATTATTTTTTTTTAAAGAGAGAAGGACAGTGAGAAAGAGAGAGACAGAATCAATTTTTATTGATGGCTTTCGTTGCTCTGACACTTAGCTGTGTACGTGGGTGCTGGGGTTTGAACCCGCGTACTTCCGCATGCTGGGCAAGCGCCGTAACCACCAAGCCACCGCTCCAGCCCCACAAATTATACATAGAATAAAATTTCATAAAACTATATACACATGTGAATATGTTTGTTAAAACTGAGTAAGATCTACTTTAGTAAGCAGTAATTAACAACTGTCACTTTCCTTTTTTTTTTTAAAGCGAGGAATAGTGAGAGAGAGAGAGAAAGAAAGAATCAATTTTAGTTTTTTATGTGGCCTTCATTGCTCCGACACTTTTTTTGGGTACGTGGTGCTGGGATTTGATCTCGTGTCCTTGCCTGGTGTTAGCCTGGTGCTGTAACTGCTGAGCCACTGCTCCAGCCCCACTTTCCTGGTTTTGGTATTGTACTACAGTTATATATTGTCAGTATTGAGGGGATTTGGGTAAAGAGTGCAAGGGACTATTTTTCAGTTTTCTGTGAATCTGTAGTTATTTCCTAATAAGAAGTTTTGAAAAAATACAAGCCTGAACACTTATCAAGGTCAGATTGCAGGGGCGCTTAATGACAGAGCAACAACCCTAAGCCCTTTTTTATTTTTTATTTTGAAACAGGATCTTGCTAAGTTGATTAGGTCCTTGCTAAATTGTTGAGGCTGGCTTTGAACTTGTGATTCTTTTGCCTGGGCCTCCCAAGTCTCTGGGATTACAGGCCTGAACTACCACACCTGACTATAATTTCACTTTTGATATTAAAAAAAAAAAAACAACAAAACTCCACATGGGCTAGTGGGAGGAGGGGGTAGCAGTTGTCTCAGCCCTTTTTGTTCAATGGCCAGCACCACCACAAAAATCAAAAACAAAAACAAACTGGAAAATTGTCATATAATTCTGTTTTATAGATCAATGAGTTTTCTATGTAATTATATATCATTAGTATTTAATAACAAACTTACAGAAACTAAAAAGATCAGATATCCATTATTGTAGCTTTTGATTTCTTTTAGGTGAAATTTGAGATCTGGAATTTGGTACTGGAAGTGGAAGTTGGAAGCAGGTTTCTAATCTGCAAAAGGATGTACAAAAATACTTTATTTTTGTTTCTCTTAAGAACTGAAAAGATAATTTTCATAGGGAATGAAAATTTAGCAATTTGATGCCTTATCTTAAAATAGGCAAATAGATGGAAAAGGAATTTAAATATTCAGAATTGTTATAATCTTTCTTTCCTGAACACCAAATAAGGTTTTTTTTTTCTTTCTTTTTTTGGCTATACTGGGTCCTGAACCCAGAGCTTTGGGCAAGCCAGGCAAGCCCTGTACCACTGGGCTACATTCCTAGCCCTTTTATTTTTGTATTTTATTTTGAGACAGGGTCTCACTAAGTTGCCCAGACTGACCTTGAGTTTGTGATCCTCCTTCTTTAGTCTCTAAAGTAGCTGGAATTAAAAGAATGTGCCACCACACCTGGCTACAAAATAGTTTTATTTCTACTCTTGTTGAGAGGCTTCCCCCACCCCCAAACTAAGTTTCTTACCTTGAGTCTTTTCAAATTAAATATCCTGAAGTGTAACTACATATTGATGATATTTGGCAAAAGTTAATTTATAGAAAATATTTTGTCAGCATCATGTTTGCTGTGGTTACATATTTTGATTTTTTTTTTTTTTTTTTGGTTACTATTTATGTTGTTGGTGAGTGAAAACTTTGAAATCAGGTCTAAATCATTTGGGTGAATCCTGGTGATTACTTCTGCTTGGGTCCAGGGATTAAAGCTCAGCCACACCCAGGTGTATGGGCCCTGATTTAGGGAGAATGTGGAGGTAGGTTGGTAATTGGATGACAACAGAGATACATAGGTTTTACTAGTATACTTATGACTGCTTTCCCTTTCTGTTGCATGTGGGCATATGATCTGTCCTTATGCTGTTTATTCTTGTTTAGGGATTTGTTAGCCTCTTTCAAGTACTACAATTTTTATTATGGAAAATTTCAAATATATATACGTATATATATATACACAATCATGCATATACATGTGTGTATATATATATATATTTTTTTTTTTTTTTTAAGAGAGAGAGGGACAGTGAGAGAGAAAGAATCAGTTTTATTTAGTTTTTCATGTGGCTTTCGTTGCTCCAATACTTCATTGTGTACGTGATGCTGAAGTTTGAACTTGTGTACTTAATGCATGCCTGGCAAGTGCAGTAACCGCTGAGCCACCGTTCCAGCCCAAAACTCTCAAATATTAACAAAAGAGAATGGTTTAATGAAAGATAGTCCCCTTCCATTCAATATTCTCACCCAACTTCAACTAAGATTAACATTTTTGCGGTGGCTTCATGGTTACAGCACTTCCACCTGAGTTTAAACCCCAGCACCATGTACACAACGAAGTGTTAGAGCAACAAAGGCTACATGAAAAACTTAAAAAAAAATTCTTTCTCTCATTGTCTCTCTCTCTTAAAAAAAAAAAAAAAAGATTAACATTTAGCCTTTGGTTTTGTTTATTCATCTATTCCCCATTTTTTTGTTCTTACTGATCTTTTTTTCTTTTTTGCATTACTGGGAATTGAACCCAAGGGTATTCTTTCACTGAGCTGTGTCCCCAGCCCTTTTTATGTATTTATTTTTTTCATTTTGACACAGGGTTTCACTGAGTTGCACAGGTTGACCTTGAACTTGCGATTCTCCTAACTCAGCCCCTGAGTAGCTGGGATTATGACGTGTGCTACGGAGCCAGGCTCTGTTACTGAAATATTTTATTTTTCATTTTTCTGAGAGAATTTTATTTTTTGTCTCTTTTATTTTTTGTTTGTTTCTCCGACCCTTAGCCTGTGTATGTGGTGCTGGGGTTTGAACCTGGGTCCTTATGCATGCCAGGTAAGTGCTGTAACTGTTGAACTACTGCTTCACCCCGTTTCTGAAAAAAATTTTTTTTTTAAAGAGAGAGGGACAGTGAGAGAGACAGAGAAAGAGAGAAACAACTTTATTTAGTTTTTCACATGACCTTCGTTGCTCCAACACTTAGTTGTGTACGTGGTGCTGGGGTTTGAACCCGGGACCTCATGCTTGCCAGGCAAGTGCTGAAACTGCTGAGCCACCTCTCCAGCCCGTTTCTGAAATATTTTAAAGTACCTCACCTAGCCTATTGTTCCATACTTAAATACTTTGATATATATCTTACAGAGGTAAACGTTAAAACAGAAAAGGATCCATGGTTCCATTATTATACCTAGTGCCATTGGTAACAATTTCTTTTTTTTTTTTTTTAAAGAAAGAGGGACAGTGAGAGAGAGAGAGAGAAAGAGAGAAACAACTTTTTCACATGGCCTTAGTTGCTCCAACACTCAGCTGTGTATGTGGTGCTGGGGTTTGAACCCGGGTCCTCATGCTTGCCAGGCAAGCGCCGAAACCGCTGAGCCACCGCTCCAGCCCCGTGGTAACAATTTCTTAATTAATATCCCTGTTTGATTAAAAATCAGTTTCTAAATATCATCAGAGCTCCAATTTCTCTTAATTTCCAATAGTTCCTTTGTGTTATGTGTTGGCTGTATGCATTTACATGGTGTCCTTTAAATGTTTTTATTTTCCCTATGCTTTTTGGAAAGAAGTAGTTCTATCAAATCTCCCTCTCCCATATGAGAGCAACTTATTGTTTACTAATTTCCTTCATCTTAGGGGATACATATCAAGTTGTCTTTTTTTTTAAGTGACGTCAGAATTGATTGATGGGTTCTAGTAGAATCAACCTGATATATACATTACAAAGTTCCCCATCAAACTTTCATCTGTGGATTTTAGCTTCTACAGATGATTGTTGCCTAGATCCATTATTCCATAGGCGTCACAAAGTAATATTTTTTTCTAATTTCATTATTTATATTCCTTCTGCATTTATTATCAACTAAAATTCTTCTGTAAAGAAGGACACTTACCAACTATTTGATTGCCCAGAAATACAATTAGTACATGAAAGAGAAAATACTAGATTTTTTGGTCAGTTTTCAAATAATGAGGTGGTGCCCTGTTGGTAGTCTTAATTTGTGAAGAGCACCAAAATGGACTTACTATGAGTTCGTTTCTGTATATTTGCTGTTTCAATATATTTTATTCGTTTGTTTGTATTGTTGCTCAACTGTCTTCATCTTTGACCAGTGGAAGCTTTTCAGATTGGCGTCTTTGTCCTTTTTCACAATTCCGGTAAACTTTGTTAACTTTGTTGGTCCTAGCTTATCTGTGACTTGGATCCTTTTAGTAGAAATAGTATTTAGAGACTACAGTGTAGAAACTAGTTATGCTGCTGGTTGCTACTTTGTTGTCAGTGCTTCTAAGCCATTGTGCTCAAGAGAGTTAGGATTTTTTTTTTTTTTTAAGAAAAAACAGTTCGTACTGATTTTTTCCAGTTCAGCTTTAAGTAAGTGTGTTTAAAGAGAGAAGGAAAGTGAGAGTGTTAATCAATTTTACTTAGTTTTTGTTGCTCTGACACTTAGTTGTGCATGTGGTTCTGAGGTCCAAACCTGGGTCCTCACGTGTGCTAGGCAAGTGCAATACCGCTAAGCTACTGTGCCAGCCCAAGTGTATGGTTTGTATTTAAAAAAAATTCTTGTATCTTTTATACTGGAAATCTTGATTCTTAAGACATTAATGGAATAACTTATATGCTTTATTTAATAATATCAATATTATAACAGTTAAGAGTATCAAATATAGTGTAAGTGTTTTTTTGGCTTCTAGGGAATGTTACTATAAGGGATATATAGTCAAAAACAGTTTTGTTTTAGTTTAACTTTTCCTTATGAATGTGGTTATGCTAATATATTTGCTAATGTAAAAATATATTTTACATGATTCTAAAGTCAGTGCAATGAAAGAATATTTAAACAGGTATAGTTTCATCCCTGTTTCCCCTTCCCATTTCCTTTAATATGCAACCATTATGTATCATTTTGTCTTTCCATTTTTACATTTTGAAAATATAAGCATATGTGGTGTTATTCTTGACCCTTTATACAAAAAGTAACATGCTTAATGTACTGTTTTTATTTTTTTAAAGGACAGTGAGAGAGAAAGAGAGAATCAATTTTTATTGAGTTTTTTCACATGACTTTCGTTGCTCTGACACTTCGTTGCGTATGTGGGTGCTGGGGCTTGAACCCATGTACTTGTGCATGCCAGGCAAACACCATAACTGCTGAGCCACTGCTCCAGCCCCCAGTGTACTGTGTTTTGTGCCACAGTACTTTATACATTTTGGAGATGATGCCAGAGCAGGTTCCAGAGATCTTTGTTAGATTTTTTGAAGCTGATTACTTCAAAATCGAAATACACATTGAATGGATTTACAGGGTTATTCAGCCACTCTTCTGATGAAAATTTCTGGTCTTTCCATTCTTTTACTAGCATATAAGTAACCACATTTTCCACTATGAAATGGTTGAAAGTGGTATATTGAGTGTACTATAATTCACTATTAACACTGGTTTTGCCTTGTATGAATAAGTATTTCAGATCTTTCTCTCCCCCACCCCGAAAGGCGTGGGGCAGCATTTGTCCTACCTGTCCTTGTGTTAGTTGACCTGAAGAAACTTTTTTCTTTTTTTGGTACTATGTATTGAACCCAGGGCCTTGCACATGCTAGGCAAGTGCTACACCAATGGACTGTATCCCCAGTCCCTTTTCATTTTATTTCAAAGCAGGGCAAATAGTGTAATGAGGAATTTACCATCCTCCTGCTTCAGTAGCTGGGATTACAGATGTGTGCCACTATATGTAGCTGACTTGAAGTAGTTTTATACCCCAAACATTATTTTCAGGGGCTCAGAGGTTATGGCGCTTGCCTGGCATGCACAAGGATGCAGGTTTGAACCCCACTACCATGTACACAACTAAGTGTCTGAGCAATGAAAGCCACATGGAAAGCTAAATAAAAATGGATTCTCTCTCTCTCTGTCCCTCTCTTTTAAAACACAAACAAACAGGGCTGGAGCTGTGGCTTGGCGGTTTTGGCACTTGCCAGGCATGCTCTAGTACGTGAGTTTGAACCCCAGCACCAGATACACAACAAAGTGTTGGAGCAATGAAAGCCACATGAAAAACTAAATAAAATTGATTCTCTCTTTCCCTCCTTCCCTCCCTCCCTCTCTCTCTGTTTCACTGTTCCTCTCTCTTTAAATACAAGAACAAAAAAACTCCCCATTAATTGCAGTTTTAAAAAAAAGAGCTTAAACTCTTCACAAAAACAAGAAAATAAATGCTGGCCATTTTTCTTGTTGTCGAAGTTAAGCTTTTGTTCCTTAAGATAACTGAATTTCATTCCTCTTTGTGTTTTGATTTTGGTCTGGTGAAAATTTTATTATGTTAGAAACTATTTTCTGTATTTGCTTTGTTACTAAAATGGAAGGCAGCTTATGCATATATATTTCTTCATTTAATAATAGAAAAACTTGCTTGAAAAATGTGTAAGACTAAAATTATTTTCAGAAATATTTTTGATATTAACACCAAACAGGTATTTATGAAACGATCTAGAATTATTATCTTTGTATATAAAAAGAGAAACCTGCCAGGTGCAGTGCTGCAAACCTATAATCCCAGCTACTTAGGGGACGGAAACAGGAGGATTGCAAGTTCAAGGTTAGTCTAGGCAATTTAGTGAAACTCTGTCTCAAAATAAAAAAGGGCTGGAGGTGTAGTTCAATGGTACAGGCCACTGGGTTAAGACCTCAGTGCTCCTCCCCAACCCTCCCAAAAAGAGAAACCTTATTTTTGTCAACTGTTTGGGTTTAAATCACATATCAGGTTTTATTTTCATAGTTTTTACTTTGAAGATAAAAACTAATTTGCACAAAAGCCTATAATAGCATGAAAAAGCTAACCATCTCCTATTTTTATTTATTTTTAATTAAAAATTTTTTGTTAAGGAGTTGAGTTATTGTACAATCATAAATGCATATAAAGTAACGATATATGCATTTGTTCTTAGACCAGAATTGTCCCCACATCAGCCACACCCAAATCTCTTAATTCTTCTGAAATACAGAAGTGATATAAATGCTTAGATTGTGAATTTTCCAAAATTAAATTATTGCATAAATATTATTTGGATTCTCGGGGGTAAAGAACGCTACCCTGTTGGTTGTTTCATTAGATTCCTCCTACCCTCCTCCCCCCCCCCTTTATTTTTTTAAAGAGGGAGAGAGGAAGAAGAGGAAGAATCAGTTTTATTTATTTTTTCATCTGGTCTTTATTTCTCCGACACTTAGCTATACGTACGTAGTGCTGGGGTTTGAACCTGGGTCCTTGCACATGCCTGGCAAGAACTCAAACTACTGAGCCACTGCTCCAGCCCCCATCTCCTGTTTTTGTTCTTGTTTAATGTAGTTAAGCAAGAGTAGAACTGGAAGGCTGGCAAAAGTACTTGGTCTAATAAGACTAAACAGTGTAAACATTAACTAGATGAGCGTCTATCCTTCAGTCTGATGGTAATAAACTACTTCCCTCAGACTGTGCATTTGTTCAGTTGATTACTTTGCAACTATAATGACTTCATATATATGGATGAGTATTTTATTACCAGAAATAAATTTTAAGTATTTTGAGTCAGAGTTTTTTCTCATGTATCTTTCTTTGTATTACACAGTGGCTATAGGATACTTTTTTTTTCTTTTTTTAAAGAGAGGGACAGAGAAAGAATCAGTTTTCTTTAGTTTTTCTTGTGACCCTTGTTGCTCCGACACTTTCCTTGTGTATGTGGTGCTGGTGTTCAAACTCATGTCCTCATCTCATGCATGCAGGCAAGCACTGTAAGTGCTGAGCCACTTCTCCAGCCCTGGTGTACTTCTGTAAGTATCTTCCTCATAAAAGAATCTGTCCTAAATTGGAAAAAACAAATGGAGGAAAACCAAATAAAAAAAGTGATTTCTTCTATCCAGTTCAGGAATAATACAGACATATGACCCACAGGACTCTGTTTTGAATACTTCTGCTACTTTATTTCCCCCCATGCTAACAGTCCTAGCCTTCTATTGCTAGGCAGGTATATTTACTAATATGTTGAGTCAAAATTTGCTTCTCTGAGCCTTTTTACCCTTTGTTGTCAGTTCTGTGTAATATATAGTACGTAGTTGACTTAAAGAGCATGGGCTTTGTGGTCAAATAGGCTGACACTTCACTATGAAACTTAAGTAGCTGTGACCTTAAGTTTCCTCAGTTGTACAATGATAATAAAAAAATTATATCCTTCTTCGGTTTAAGGATTGAATGAGCTAAATATATGTAAAACATTTAAACCCAGTACCTGAAAAACAAAGAATGTTGTGTGTTAGTTACCATAATGGTGATGGTGGTTTGGTGATTGGGGCTAGAGGACAATGTGGTTAGGTCACTAAGAATTTACCCTCACTTCTTTCTGTTGTGATTCATTAGTACTAAAGATGAATTTCAGTGTGCGTGTATGTGTTACATATATATACATATCTTGATATGAAATCTTTTGAAGGTTATTGAGTAATAGGGAAAAGAAAATAGAGATTAATTCAAAATAGTGATCAAAGTAATGGAATTAAATTATATATAATTTTTTAAGAGAAAGAGGGAATAGTAAGAGAGAAAGAATTTTTTTAAAATTTAATTTTTCTTGTGTATTTCGTTTCTCCAACACTTAGTTGTGTACGTGGTGCTGGGGTTCAAATCTGTGTCATTGTGCTTGACACGAAACTCTGAGCCACCACCATTCCAGCCCCTACAATAATCTTTTAATACTGGGACCTAAAATGTTCACATTAAATCACCATATATCTCAATTTATGGGGTTTAGAAAATGGAGATTGCTCTAACAGTATGCAAATGTTCTTACGAATTAATGTGGAAGACAAATTTAGAAACAGATTTCAGGTATAAACAATTGTTAACATTTGGGGTGAGCTCTGGAGAGGTGATTCAACAGTAGGGCACTAGCGTGGCAAGTGTGATAATTTGGGTTGGAACTCCAGCACCATATATACATCTAAGTGTTGGAAAAACAAAAAACCAGATGAAAAATAAAATAAAAATTGGCGCTCTCTTAAAAAAAAAAGAGCAAAAAACATTTGGTATTATACTCTTACCTTTCTTTACTGAGTCTGGCATTCTGTAGTGATAACATTTGTTAAAGTGATTTCTTTCTTTTTTTTTTTTTTTTTTAAGGGAGAGAGTGAGAGAGTCGATTTTATTTATTTATTTTTATCTGGCCTTTTCTTCTCCAACACTTAGTTGAGTATATGGTGCTGGGGTTTGAACCTGGGTCCTCACACATGCCACACAAGCACTCCACCACTGCCACTGTTCCAGCCCTTGATTTCTTTCTTCTTTCTAGAAAAGAGAAAGGGACAGTGTGTGTGAGAGAGAAAAAAATCAGTTTTATTTAGTTTTTCTGGCACTTTATTGTGTATGTGGTGCATGCTAGGAAAGTGCCATAACCACTGAGCCACAGATTCAGCCCCATGATTTCTTATTTAAATTTAGCTTTGCTCACTCCTGTATAGACATTCCACATTAAAATAAAATTTTAAGTATTTGGGGTATTAGAATAGTTTTTAGGTTTGACATTGGGAGAAACAACTGCTGCTTTAACCCAGAGTTTCCACGCCTTTATAAAGATCAAGGTAATATTCCTGGCTTTATTATCCACATAGATAACATATCTTTCTCATCAGTGTTTTAATTCGTTTGTCCTTATGGGTCATATTTCTTGGATGGAAACATGGAAAATGCTATAAATTTATGACCTCTTTATGGCCAATTTTTCTTATAAGTCAGTTTTGAGGTGTTCCCCCTTTTCCTTTGAGAATTGCTTGAAATGAGAAAACTAAAACATAGTACTCTTTTTTTTATTTTTTATTTTTTAAAGAGAGAGGGACAGTGAGAGAGACAGAGAAAGAGAGTAACAACTTTTATTTAGTTTTTCACATGGCCTTAGTTGCTCCAATACTTAGTTGTGTTGTGTGCGTGGTGCTGGGGTTTGAACCCGGGTCCTCGTGCTTTCCAGGCAAGCGCCGAAACCACTGAGCCACCTCTCCAGCCCCATAAAACATAGTACTCTTAAGGAATTTCTTTGATTCAAAAAGTAATAGGAATGGGACTGTTAGGGGCTGGAGCTGTGGCTCAATAGCAGATCACTTGCCTGGTATATGCAAGGACCCAGGTTCAAATCTCAACACCACATACATAACTAAAACAAAAACCAGATGAAAAAATAAAATTAACACTCTTTCAAAATAAAACACAAAAACAAACAAACAAACAAAAACAACAGCAAAGCCTGGGGATGTAGCTTAGGGATAAAATGCCCCTGAGTTCTATCCCGAGTACCCTCCAACTCCTGCAAAAGATTTATTACATATCCTTCATTCAGATTCACCAAATGTGAACATTTTGCTATGTTTATCATTCTCTGGATACACATCCCCTTGCATGTTGTGAATTTTTTTGAAATGTTTTAAAGTTCCAAACATAATGCCTTTTTACCTCTATATCCTCCAATATGTATTTCTTACAAACAACATTTTCTTATGTAATCACTGTATAATTATCAAATTCAAGAAATTAAACTGATATTATTTTCTAACCCATAATAACTTTAAAATTATTTTATTTTGACCATTTTTTTGTTTTGTTTTGATTTTTGGCATCAGAGATTGAACCCAGGGACATTCAACCACTGAGTAACAAGCAACAACCCCAGCCATTTTTTTTTTTTTTTTTTTTTTTTTTAAATTTTGAGACAAAGTCTTACTAAAGTTGCTTAGGGCCTCGTCAAGTTGCTGAGGCCGGCTTTGAACTTGTGATCTCCTGCCTCAGTGTCCTGAGCCTTGGGATTACAGTTGTGTGCCACTGCATCCTGCTTATTTTGACCAGTTTTGAGTTAAAATTCCTTGAAATGATTATTTTCAAATGAAATAAATTTTAATTTTTATTTTTCTTTTATAACACATATGTTGGGGCCCATGTTTTGGGGTTCAATGAAAGTGCCTTAAAGGCAGTTTTCTTCCTAGTCTTAAAACTATGTTTTTATATTCAGCTGACATAGTAATTTTATAAAATATATAATTATCAGATCAGGGTCATTGGTATATCTATCACCTCAGACATATGTCATTTCTTTGAGCTGAGAACATTCAAAATCCTATTAGCTTTTATTTTTTTCCTTCCCCCACCCCCAACTCTGGGGATTGAGCCTAGGGGTATTTTACATCTCCGCCCCTTTTTTTTTTTTTTTATTTTTTGAGTTGGGGTCTTTCTCATTGCCCAAGACTGGCCTGGAACTTGTGATCCTGTCTCACCGTACTGAGTCACTAGAATTACAGGCATGCACCCCTGTGCTGGGCTCTGCTGGCTATTTTGAAATATTCATTTAATTGTTGTCTGCTATGGTTATCTTATTGTGCATTAGGTTATTCTGTCCCAACTGTATCCCTGTAACTGTTAACCATCTTCTCTTCATTTCTTCCTCATAAAATTTTATGAGACTAATTTTAATTTTTTGTCACTTTTTTAAAGAAAACTTTTAATACTTTTATTAATTATGAAATGTACATTTATTTCACTAGCAGAATTTTCAGGAAGTTTTATATGCCTTTTTATAAATTTCTAACAAACAAGTAACATAATTGGGTGAGCTATATTTTACACTGTCTATGTAGTTTCAAACATTATCATCTGGCTGTAGATGTGATCTTCATTGTTCCAGGTGACTAGAAACTCAGGATGTGAAAAAGGAATGAATTAGCTCATATACAACTGACTTGTATAATAGTAGATACTGCTTCAGGTGCAGTTTTATCCAGGTGTCATATGCCCATAATTAGTATACTACTCTTGATTTTGTTTCTTTGGGTTGACTTCCATTTTTAGGCAGACTCTTTCCTTGTATTCTCAAGGTGGCTGTAGGCAACTCTTTGAATTCTTACCCTTGCAGATATCTTCCACCAGGACTTGTATTTCTATCCCTAGTCCTATAACAATAATGTAGGACTTCATTCTGATTCAAAGGCCAGTCCATCTTGGAACCATCACTAATAAGCTTAGGCCTAAGGCAATGCCCCACCTGTACAACCAAAGGCATGGAGAACTTCCATAAGTATGTGGGCTGGGTTGAGGAGAGCTACACATCTCAACAAAAAGTAAAGTCACTGTTTGAAAGGGGATATATTCTTAGATGTTAACAATTTTTACCCCTCTACATGTGGCTCATACTTTACTCAAGTGTGAGAAAGACTGGCTATAAATTTAAGGAGTATATTTTAGTAAGGAATCTTAAAGATTAGATAGGAATGAATCTTCAAAGTTCTTTATTAAAATCAAGATAAAATAAAATGCTACTTTTGATTTGTGATTCAGGAAACTCAGTGAACTGAGCTGAAGAACTGGAGTGAGACTTGGGGCCTCACTTTTAGGAATTTTTTCCCTACAAGACAGGAATTCTAACTTTCATACTTAAGTTTTCTTCCAGGTTGTTCTTAAACATTTCTGATGGCGAGGAAACTTAAGTGCCCTACTGTAAGTGACAGTGACATATTTTTTAAAACTCAGTAAGAAAGACCAGCAACCCAATAGATAGGCTTTTTTCAGGAAAATAAAATACTGACTTAAAAACATGGGAAGATATGCTGGTAGAGCTACATCATACAGCATATGCTGATTTTATATATATATATTATTTTTTTTAATGTTTTTTCAATTTTTTTTTTGTACTGGGAATTGAACCCAGGGAAAATTTACTACTAAGCTATATCCCAAGCCTTTTTTATTTTTTTATTTTGAGACAGAGTCTCAGTTGTTTATGTTGGCCTTGAATTTGGTGATTTTCCTAACCTCAGCCTCTATGCTAATATATCTTGATATCCAAGAGTTCAAGTAGAGAGGAAAAAGAAAAAGATACAGAAAGATATTTCCACCTGTGTATGTATTTTCTCCTCAGAAAGATAATTGATACAGTCCTATAAGCACACCAATTTTTTTTTTTTTAAATAGAGAGGGACAGTGAGAGAGACAGAGAAAGAGAGAAATAACTTTATTTTAGTTTTTCACAACACTTAGTTGTGTATGTGGTGCTGGCGTTTGAACCCGGGTCCTTGTGCTTGCCAGGCAAGTGCCGAAACTGCTGAGCCATCGCTCCAGCCCCAGCACACAAAATTTTTTGAAGAATATGCAACTCAGTAGTTGTCTCTAGGTGAGGGTAAAGACCAAATTTTTACATTTTAAAATTTCCCCCTGGGTTTATCCATTTTTCAAATAAAGAAAATTAATTTTAAATGTCCTAACTTAAAATTAGCTAAAAGCTGTCATTCTGTAACTTTTCTTGGCCTCAGTTCTGAATTTTAGAATTACATTAAATAAGACTTTCATCTTCTAAACTCTCCGATATTTTGAAATAAACCATTATGGACCTGTAAGTCTTCTTATTTCCAGAGTAAATTAACTTTTTTTTTCTTAGGATGAGAGAGAGAGAGAAAGAACCAGTTTTATTTAGTTTTTCATGTGGCTTTCGTTGCTTGGACACTTGGTTGTGTACATGGTGCTGGGGTTTGAACTTGCATCCTTGCGCATGCCAGGCAAGCTCCATAACTACTGAGCCACTGCTTTAGCCCCCCAGAGTAAATTAACTTTAATCAATACTTTTGGTCCAGGCGCAGTGGCCCACGCCTGTGATCCCAGTGGCTCGGGAGGCTGAGGAAGGGAGATCACAAGTTCAAAGGCAGCCTCAGCAACTTAGTGAGACCCTGTCTCAAAAAAATAAAAAGGGCTGGGGATATGGCTCAGTGGTTAAGCACTCCTGGGTTTAATCTCTGGTACCAAAAACGAAACCAAAACAATAGAAAAACACTTGGAACATGGTGTCCGGAATAGATCCCTTTACTATCCAACTTCTTTGTTTATGGCCAGATTTCTCTGAATATCCAGGCCTCCCTTTGGAAATTTTACATTTGATGCGTTAGCCTTGATCTTGTCATGGTGGAAATGCTTATCTAAACCTTTATCCACATGGACCTGTGACCTAATTGAGATTTGTCTTCATATTGGTAGAATGAATCAGACGTTTTACCATTCATTTCTGCAGCAAGCTGAAGGCTTTCCTGTTTTACCTTTGTTTTTTTTTTTTTTTCAATGCTGCATTATTACTCTGGTTTATCTTCTGTAATAGCTTTTTTTTTTAAGAGAATCAATTTTATTTTTTATTTTTTCATCTGGTGTTTGTTTCTCTGACACTTAGTTGTGTATGTGGTGCTTGGGTTTGAAGCCAGGTCCTTGTACATGCCAGGCAAGCACTCCAAGCACTGAACCACTGCTCCCACCCCTATAACAGCTTTCCAAAAGAAAAAATAAAGCTATTCGAGTATTGTCTCCTGATAGTTAAATAAACGCTTGTTTTTATCTGCCTCCTTATTTTTCATGGTAAGGGGATATAGGAAGTTTAATACTCTTAACTTCTGTCTTCCATGCTTTTTGTTTCATCAGCTTTACTTCAAAACCTTATTCTTTGCTCTTGATATTATCTGACATTATTTAACAGCACATGTGCTTATTCTTTTTTTTTTTTTTCCGGGCTGAGGACCCAACTCAGGGCCTTGTGCATACTAGGCAAGTGCTCTGCCACTGAGCTAAATCCTCAACCCCTCATGTGCTTATTCTTAAGTTAAGCACATTTGTGACTCCCATGATCATACCTAGTTCTTGTCATATTCTTGAAGTGTATTCCAACTCTGAAATACTGCTATGACTGTAGTATTCAGTTCTTCTGGTTTATTTGCCCTTCTGCCAACTCTTTACCCTCGTGTTCCAAATGCACTCTGAAACTTTTACCCTGTGGTTTCACTTTATCAGCTTCCTTCAGATTTCTTCTCTGTAACCTATGGATAAGTCATTTTAACGTTCTTGGAAATTCCTTCAATTCTCTCAATCCCTTGCATTTTACCCTTTTTTCTCCACCCATTTTGTGGATTATCTCACCAGTTCTTTTCCTCTGATAGCTTAATGTTATTAGCAGAAGTAGAATATGAGTGCTGATGAGCTTTGTTATTAATTGATAATGTCTCACTTGTGGTGGCCACATAGAGGATGATAGTTTGTTTCCATTTCTATCCCCTACACATGAATTTTCTTGAACTATTTCACTCTGACTAGTCTCCCAACTTTCAACTAATAATGTCAAAGGAAAATAGAGGCCAAAAGAAGATGCTTGCTTTATTTTGTTTGTTTTGAGGTGGAGTCTTGCTATGTTGCTGGGGCTGGCCTTGAACTCTTGGGCTCAAGCCATCCTCTTGCCTCAGTCTCCTAAGTAACTGTGATTACAGAAACATGCCATTGTGTCTAGCTTTTATTTTGACACTCAATTGTGTGTTAAATATATTGTCACATATCTATATCTCCTTCTATCAAAAGTACTTTCTCCTCAATCTTTCTTTAGTGATTCCATACTTTTCCTGTTATCTACCCACATTGTTTGCTTACTGATTATATTTATGATGAAGGAAGGAAACAAGATACAGAATAGTTTGGTATGATTACTGTACTTGAAAAGATCTGTGTTTAAATAAAAACCTCAAACACATGGTAGAAGGCTTCATGTACCAAGTTGTTAATAGCAGTTTCTTTGGATGGATTTGTGGACTTTTCCTTTTGCTTGTTTGTATTTTATTTTTCTCTATTAACATTATATGCTTTTAATGAGAAGAAAAATTTTAGACCCCCCTAATATTCTAATTGTGTTTGTATTATTTTTATTATAAACATTTTATTTTCAGGTCCTGGGAAATGTCTTCTGTCAATCAATGCTCTGATTTCTGAAATGGACCTTCCCTTTCCAGTCTCACAAATTTATGATGTTTATCCTTTAAATCATATGATGATTTTCATCACTGTTCATCAGGGTTTTGGGTCCTCCCCTACATCTTACCATTTGCCTGTCCAAAATAGAGAACTGCCTAGACTTAGGGGAGCATTCTGGTCACCTTGGTATTTTTTTTTTTTTTTTTTTTTTTTAAAGAGAGAAGGACAGTGAGAGAGAGAGGCAAAGAGAATCAATTTTTATTGAGTTTTTCACATGACTTTTGTTGCTCTGACACTTAGTTGTGTATGTGGGTGCTGGGGTTTGAACCCGTGTACTTGCGCATGCCAGGCAAGTGCTGTAACCACTGAGCCACCACTCCAGCCCCATCACCTTGGTATTTTTAACACTTCATGTGAACCATGCAGACAAGCATGTGCTTGGACGTTTCCTGGTGCTTTTTATGTTTTTTAAAAAATTACAAATGGCATTGATGTAAACCAAATATAATGTGCCAAAGGTTGATTATTTTATGAGATACTAGGGAAGGAAAAATATTCTGTTGAACTAAGATGCCATTGATAGTATGATGCATCCTGTGGAGGTTTTATGTAAGGGAAATGTACATCGGTTCTGATATTACATGAGGTTTTTAGTGGCTTTAGAGTAGAAAGAAATATTTAATCTTGGCACTGTTTCAGATCTCATTCATATATTGCCATCCCCTCCCACCTTTTATGACTAGTCCCCCAGTGTTGGGGATTGAACCCAGGGGCACTCTATCACTGAGTTACATCCCCAGTGCTTTGTAATTTTATTTTGAGATAAGCTGTTGCTAAGTTACCCAGGCTGGTCTTGAATTTGCTATTCTCCTGTTTCAGCCTGAAGCTGCTGGGATTACAGGCATGTGCCACCACACCTGGCTTATTACTTGGTTTTGGTATATGGACTGAGTGGATTATTATGAAGTTAGACCTACATTCAGGGAGATGATTTTTGTATGCTTCTTTCTTTCCTTCCTTCCCTCCCTCCTTCCCTTCCTTGCTTCCTCCCTCCCTAACTTCCTTCCCTCCCTCTTCCTCCCTGGGATTGAATGAAGGGGCACTTAACCACTGAGCCACATCCCCAGCCCTTTTTATATTTTTTGTTTTGAAACAGGGTCTTTCTAAGTTGCTTAGGGCCTTCCTAAGTTGCTGAGGTTGGCTTTGAACTTGTGATCCTCCTGCCTCAGCCTCCCAAGTTGTTGGGATTGCAGGTGTGTTCCACTGTGCCTGGCCTGTACATTTCTTTTAAGGAACATTTAAAATAGATTGTTGTACTTGAGTCTTGCTACTCTACAGAGCAACCTGCTTAAAACACAAGTCTTAAGGGCTCAGTGGTTATAGTGCTTTCCTGGCATGTGGGAGGACCCAGGTTCAAACTCCAGCACCATGTACTCAGCTAAGTGTCAGAAAAACAAGACCCAGGAGAAAAAATAAAGTTGATTCTGTCCTAAAAAAAACAAAGAACAGACAGTCTAGCTCTCATGCCCTTTTTTAGCTTTCCTTTCCGTAGGTAAAGAGTACTGCAGCATGCATTAGTATACACCAGACTTCTGGTGTTCAGTTCTTCACAGTCAGAATATTTTGTGGTTACCTTTGTTAGAACATAATAGAGCTCACAGATCCAGGCACTATGATATATGGAACTGATGTACTATGCTGTGGAGCATAGTGTAATATTTTGCATTTAGCAAAAGGACTGTTGAGTAGTTACCAGTAAGAGATTGAGAACCAATGATCTATAAGGTAAAATATAATTCTTCTTAATGAGAAACCTGAGCTTTTGACCTGTTTATTCCCTGTATTCCACTTAATTTTTGGCTTCTTTCTGTGCTGTACCTATCCTGAGGTAATACTGAACTGTTTAGTATTCTTGTACATAACCTATTTCAGTCTCTGCACCTTTGCCTGAGATCTCCCTCTGCTGGAGATCATCCCACAAATATGTTCTTCAAAAACTAATTGCTTTAGGAAAGGTTCTTTGCATTCCTATCCCCCACCAAACTGAGCGATTTATTTTGCTCGTTGCTGCTACACTGTACATACTTCTGTTCTTGTATTGGCTGCATTATGTAGGAATTCTGAAACAGAATTATATTTTGTAACTTAAGCTGCTTTTTTTTTTTTAAAGAGGGACAGTAAGAAAGAGAATGAGAGAATCAATTTTACTAAATTTTTCATGTTGCCTTCTTTGCTCCGACACTTTGTTGTGTACATGGTGCTGGAGTTCGAACTCATGGACTGGCGCTTGCAAGGCAAATGCTGTTCATTGCTGAGCCACTGCTACAGCCCCTAACTTAAGCTTCTTAATGGCAGAGATTCTATTTTATTCATTTTTTTTTTTTATTTAAAGAGAGAGGGACAGTGAGAGAGACAGAGAAAGAGAGAAGCAACTTTATTTAGTTTTTCACATGGCCTTAGTTGCTCCAACACTTAGTTGTGTACGTGGTGCTGGGGTTTGAACCCGGGTCCTCATGCTTGCCAGGCAAGCGCCGAAACTGCTGAGCCACCGCTCCAGCCCCTATTTTATTCATTCTTGAATAGCAGCACAGTGCATGGTACTATCTTGAATGAATATCTGTACATATCAAATATACTGTTTTAATAAAAACAACTTTCATTTCAGTCAGTTTTAAGTATTTATGATTTCTTTCTTTCTTTTCTTTTTTTTTTTTGGCATATTTTCTTGGCTGAATGGAAATAGAGAAGAAGAAAATGAGGTAAGTATAATTGTATAATTTAACTAGTCATTCAGTGATTATGGGATTGACCTCTAAGTACATTTTAGAGACTGGGTAAAAGCTAAATACATTTAAAGTTTTAGCTTTCATTTTGAACGTGAAATAAAGCAATTTTTTTTTTTGTTCTTCCCTTTCTTTTTAGAGGTGGAGAGGTCTGGTTATTTTAGTGAAGGATGTTGTATAACAGAAGAAAATGGATAAATAAAAAGAAAATGGGTTTAAACTTTAGAGTTTTGGGAAACGTAGAGGAGGCTAGAAGCTCTAGAGGCATCTTTTTGTCTGTTTTTATGTATTGAGCTTTTTTTCCCCCTTAAGAGAAAGATGGACAGAGAGAGAAAAAAAGAAATCAGTTTTATTTAGTTTTTCATTTGATTTTCATTGCTCTGATAATTTGTTGTGTATGTGGTGCTGGGATTTGAACCCACATCCTTGTATGTGCCAGGCAAACGCCATAACCGCTGAGCCATCACTCCAACCCTAGGTATTGAGCTTTGATGTAAGATTTAATATGAAAAGTAGATTCCATTTCTTTTTCTTTCTTTCTTTCTTTTTTTTTTTGGTACCAGGATTGAACACAGGGGTTCTTAACCACTGAGTCACATCCCAACCCTGTTTTTATTTTTTATTTTGAGACAGGGTCTCACTAAGTTGCTTAGGACTTCATTGAAGTTGCTGAGGCTTTCCTTGTGATTCTCCTGCTTCAGCCTCCCAAGTTGCTGGTATTACAGATGTGCACCACTGCACCCGACGGGATTCTGTTTCTTAAAAGCATTTGAAAACCAATGCTCTGTGATAATATACTTAAAAGTTCTTCCTTTCCCAATTGAATGGTTACTACATACTGGTTTTAAATACTGATTTCATATTTCACCATGTTGGGGGGAGGATTACTCTTTGAAATAACCAAAGTTAATTAAAGAATGTCAGTTAGGAAAAACTTTACAGATGGCGAGTATACCATCTTTAATTAGGCCTCGGTTTGTTGCTGTAAATTTTTCTGATGTTCTTTCTATAGTCTTTGTTATGCCTTTAACTTCTAACTCAGACCATTTCCTTTGGTGGTTTGGCAAATAGTGGAGGGAGAAATCTTTGGAATATAAAGTTGCTCATATAGTATTACCATGCTATAATATGGCTTCACCCAAGCATGTGTGCCCAGGCATAGACTGTGACAGTGTGCCAAGGCAGAGTGGTTTCCAGGAAAGCAGAAGGCCTAGTCCTCATTTGCTTATTATCTCATCTGTAAAACAAATGAGGTGGGAGACTGCTCTGTACTGGTAGTTTCCCAGACCTGGGGAGTTCATCAGAATTGCCTCTGGTGCTTTTAGTCTGCCCCCTACTCCTGCCTGGCCCCAAGAAAACAAAAATGCCCCAGACTTTCTTGCTTTGCCTTGAAGTTATTGAACAGTATTCCCTAGAGTGTTAATCACAAGTCTGTATTTTTACATATACCCAACTGATTCTGTGTAACGTAAGAAGATCACTGATTTTTTATTGATCTCTGTTTCTTTCAAGTAGAACACAAGAACAAACTGTTTTCATTACTGAGATATTAGCTACTGTCCTACTGTCCTTTATATATATATACTTTAAGTACACAGCAGGTTTTAAAAAAATTATTGTTGAGGGCTGGAGAGGTGGTTCAGTGGTAGACTGCTTGCCAGGCATACACAAGGTCCCAGGTTTGATCCCTAGCACCATATATACAACTAAGTGGAAGAAAAACAAAAAACAGATGAAAAAATAAAATTAACTCTTTCTCTCATTCTCTCTCTTAAAAGAAAAAATTCTCGTTGAAAAATGTTACCTGGAAAATAGTTATAAAATTGGTTCTTTTTTTCTTTTTTCCTTCTCCTTTTGGTACCAGGTATTAAACCTGGTGCTTAAGTGGTGCCTAATCACTGAGCCATATCCCTACTCCTTTTTATTTTTATTTTGAGACCGGGCCTCATTAAATTTCAGAGGCTGGCCTCCCAACTTGAGATCCTCCTGCCTCAACCTCCCAAGTCACTGAGATTGTTAAGTGGTAATGCTGCTTGGGTTCAATCCCCAGTTTAAAAAAAAAAGTCTTGACTAAATGTTTAAACTGAGGTGCTGACAATTTAAAAGTAGATACTGTTTATTTATTGATAATTGTTTTGTTCATTTATAGGCAAAAATTGAAAATGTGCAAAAAACAGGTTTCATCAAAGGACCAATGTTCAAAGGTGTTGCTTCTAGTCGATTTTTACCCAAAGGCACCAAGACAAAAGTTAATTTGGAAGAACAGGGACGACAAAAGGTGTCATTCAGCTTCAGCCTTACAAAAAAAACTTTGCAGAATAGGTTTCTCACTGCACTTGGCAATGAAAAGCAAAATGATAGTACAAGTTCCCCAGCTACACCTCTTCAAGTAGATTCGACTCCTAAAAATAAAATGGACGTTGGAGATACATTATCTACTACGGAAGAATCTTCTCCACCAAAATCAAGAGTAGAATTGGGCAAAATTCATTTTAAGAAACACCTGCTTCATGTGACATCGAGGCCACTGCTGGCTGCTACTACAGCTGTAGCATCTCCACCTCCTCCCACAGTACAGTTACCAGCAATCATAGCAGAATCAACAACTGTAGACTCACCACCTTCATCTCCACCTCCACCACCTCCACCTCCCCAAGCCACAGCACCCTCACCACCAGCACCAGTAATAGAGCCAATGGCCTTGCCCCACACACCAGTAACAGTTCCAGTGACAACACCAGTATCCTTACCAGTAGATGTAGCAGTTAAAGCTTTGAAAGAACCACCAGTTAAAATTGTACTAGAATCTTTGGAAGTGATTACTAAGCAGGACACTATATCTAATAGTTCAGAAGAACACGTAACTCAGAATTTGAATGAGCAAGCAGATACTCCCTCACAAAAAGAAGATTCCCATATTGGGAAGGAAGAAGAAATTGCAGACAATTCGAAGATCAGTCTGAGTGTTAAAAAGCCGGGTTCTAAGAAGAAATCTTTACAACTTGAAGGCACATTTCTTGGTTCAGAATCTGATGAAGATTCTGTACGGACTTCCTCAAGTCAAAGATCACATGATTTAAAATTTTCAGGAAGCATTGAAAAGGAAAGAGACTTAAAAAAGAGTTCAGCACCTTTAAAAAGTGAGGAATTAGGGAAATCTTCACGATCTAAAACAGAAAGAGATGATAAATATTTTAGCTACTCAAAACTTGAAAGAGATACTCGGTATATATCTTCCCGATGTAGATCGGAAAGAGAGCGAAGACGGAGCAGATCTCGTTCTAGATCTGAGAGAGGCTCTAGAACTAGTTTATCCTATTCCCGGTCAGAACGATCTCATTATTATGACTCAGATCGCCGCTACCATAGGAGTTCCCCATATCGAGAGAGGACACGATATTCTCGCCTATATGTAGATAACCGGGCACGAGAGAGTTCGGACTCTGAAGATGAGTATAAGAAGTCGTACTCAAGGCGCACCTCATCTCATTCTTCCTCTTACAGAGACCTGAGAACATCATCATCCTATTCTAAATCTGATCGGGACTGCAAAACTGAGACCTCTTACTTAGAGATTGAGAGACGAGGAAAGTATTCAAAACTAGAAAGAGAATCCAAAAGGACTTCAGACAGTGAAGCAATAAAAAGATGTTGTTCTCCCCCCAGTGAACTGGGATTCCGACGGGGGTCGTCATATTCTAAGCATGATTATAGTGCTTCCCGTTATAAATCTGCCCTTTCAAAATCTATACCCAAGTCTGATAAACTTAAAAATTCTTTCTGTTGTACAGAATTAAATGAAGAAAGCAAACAGTCTCATTCTTTTAGTTTACATGCTGCTTGTTCAAGAGGTGAATTAAGAACGATTAGTAAAATTCCTGAAAGAGAAAAGGCTGGGTGTCCATCTCCATCAAATCGATTAAATGATTCACCTGCTTTTAAAAAGCTAGATGAATCACCTATTTTTAAGTCTGAATTTATAGGACATGATAGCCATGAGAGTGTTAAAGAATTGGACTCTTTATCTAAAGTGAAGAATGATCAATTAAGAAGTTTTTGTCCCATTGAATTAAATATAAATGGATCTCCTGGGGCAGAATCTGAAGTGGCAACATTTTGCACTTCTAAAACTGATGCTGTTTTGATGACTTCTGATGATAGTGTGACTGGATCAGAGGTATCCTCTTTGGTCAAAGCATGCTTGTTTTCATCAAATGGATTTCAGAATATTAGTAAATGCAAGGAAAAAGACTTGGGTGATACTTGCATGCAGCATAGTAAGTCAAAAAGTCCATTTAAAGAAACAGAACCTCTGGTGTCATCACACCATGATAAACTCATGTCTTTGCCAGTTATGAGTACAGATTATTCTAAAACAGTAGTTAAAGAATCAATTGATATGAGAGTTTCCTGCTTCATAACCAAAGATTCTGATAGATATTCCATCACAAATGAGAGTAACCCTTCTTTGTGTTGTTCTGAATCTGAAAATATTGAGCCTTCAGTTATGAAGATTTCTTCAAATAGCTTTAAGAATGTGCATTTGGAATCAAAAACAGTTCTATGTGATAATAGAAATCTGTCAGATCCCTCAAAATTTGCATGTGAAGAATATAAGCAGAATGTTGGTAGCACTAGTTCAACTTCTGTTAATCATTTTGATGAGTTTTGTGAACCTATAGGAAGTTCAGATATTGCTTCATGTCTTCAGACTCTTCCACCAGGAATAAAAGTGAACAGTTTAACTCTCTTGCAGTGTGGCGAGAACACATCTCCAGTTGTAGATGCAGTGCTAAAAAGTAAAAGAAGCACAGAATTTCTAAAGCATGTAGAGAAAGAAACAATAGAAGAAGTAGGTAGTGGCCTTCCTGATTCAGGAACAGGGTTTGCTTCCTGGGAAAACAGGCATAATAACGGATTATCTGGGAATTGTTTACAAGAGGCTCAAGAAGAAGGGAATTCCATGTTGCCTGATAGAAGAGGAAGACCAGGAATTTCTTTAGATGAAGGAGGAGAAAGAGGACATACACATACTTCTGATGACTCAGAAGTTGTATTTTCATCTTGTGATTTGAATTTAACCATGGAAGATAGTGATGGTTTAACTTGCACCTTAAAGTGTGACAGTAGTGGTCATGCCCCAGAAATTGTTTCTACTGTGCATGAAGATTATTCTGGTTCTTCTGAAGGTTCAAGTGATGAAAGTGATTCAGAAGGTACAGATTCTGATGATAGTAGTATTCCAAGAAACCGTCTCCAGTCTGTTGTGGTTGTGCCAAAGAATTCTACTTTGCCCATGGAAGAAACAAGTCCTTGTTCTTCTCGGAGCAGTCAGAGTTTCAAACATTATTCTGACCACTGGGAAGATGAGAGAATGGATTCAAGGAGACATTCATATGAGGAAAAATTTGAGAGTGTAGCAAGTAAAGGCTGTCCTCAACCTGAAAAGTTCTTTCTACATAAAGGAACAGAGAAGAATCCAGAAATTTCTTTTACACAGTCCAGCAGAAAACAAGTCGATAATCACCTGCCTGAAATTGCTCATCCTCAGAGTGATGGAGTTGATAGTACAAGTCATACAGAAGTGAAATCTGACCCTTTAGGCCGCCCAAATTTAGAGGAAGCAGTAAAAGTCAAAACATATTCTAGGCAACAAGAAGACTTGCCAGTTTATTCTTCTGATGATTTTGAAGATGTCCCAAATAAGTCACGGCAACAGATTGTTTTCCCTAACAGGCCAGATAGTAGACTGGGGAAAACCGAGTTGAATTTTTCTTCCTCTTGTGAGATCTCTCGCATGGATGGCTTGCACTCATCAGAAGAACTCAGAAACCTAGGGTGGGACTTCTCTCAACAAGAAAAGCCTACTACCACATATCAGCAACCTGACAGCAGCTATGGAGCCTGTGGTTCCCACAGGTATCAGCAAAGTGCAGAACATTGTGGTGGGACCCGTGGTTACTGGCAAGGCAATGGCTACTGGGATCCGAGATCAGCAGGTAGACCTCCTGGAACTGGGGTTGCTTATGATCGAATTCAAGGGCAGGTACCAGATTCCCTGACAGATGACCGTGAAGAGGAAGACAGTTGGGATCAACAGAGTGGATCCCACTATCTTAGCCAGTCCAGTAAATACCTTCTGTCCCTTCAGAAGGACAAGGGTTCAGTGCAAGCACCTGAAATCAGCAGCAATTCCATTAAGGACTCTCTATCTGTGAATGAAAGGAAAGATTTTTCAAAAAACTTGGAAAAAAATGATATCAAAGATAGAGGACCTCCTAAAAAACGGAGGCAGGAATTAGAGAGTGATTCTGAAAGTGATGGTGAGCTTCAGGACAGAAAGAAAGTTAGAATGGAGGTGGATCAGGGAGAGACATCAGTGCCCCTAGGCTCAGAGCTGATCGGGCCTTCCTGTGTCATGGATGACTTCAGGGATCCACAGCGATGGAAGGAGTGTGCCAAGCAGGGGAAGATGCCTTGCTACTTTGATCTTATTGAAGAAAATGTTTATTTAACAGAAAGGTGAGCCTAATTAATACTTATCCAACAAATTTTAGGGGTTTTTTTTTTGCTAAAAAAGTTAATTTTTCAGCAATTCAGACTGTTAAATAGAGTTTGTGTGATAAAATGTAAATTTAAAGAAATCTATAAGTGTTTTTGCCTATTTGGATTTAATAATATAGATTCCTTCCCCCAGTTTTTTGTCCCCTCCGAGGAAAGGGAATGTGTAATTTTTTCTCTCTCATTAAATCTTTGGTTCTATAGGTATAATTTAGGCTAGCTCAATTTTTCTTTAATTCCCTTTTCAAGTGAAAGTGTTAGGGCTGGAGGGATTGCTCAGTGGTTATAGTGCTTGCCTGGCATACACAAGTATACAAGTTTGAACCCCAGCACAACGTACACAACGAAGTTTTGGAGCAATGAGAGCCACATGAAAAGCTAAATAAAATTGATTCTCTCTCTCTCTCGCTCTGTCTTTCTGTCTCGTGCTCTTTTTTTTTTTTTTAAATGAAAGTGTGACAAAATGAAATAAAACCCCAGCAAAATAATCTGCTTTAGAAGACAAAAAAGTGGTAATGTTGGATTTTTTTTCCTTATTTTCCTAAAATATGCACAATGAAGTATCTTTAGGTACTTTATAAAGCGGGAACTAAATTACAACAGAATTTTTGTCAGTTGTTTTAACATATTCCTAGTAGGTTAAATTTGGCAATAACCAGATTTAAATAATCAAATTTGAGTAGTTTTCTTTCTCCTCCAAAATAAGTTGGTCTACTCTGAGAAAGCTGCCTCTGAAATCTTTTTTTTTTTAGGTCTGAGGACCGAACTTGGGGCCTTGAGTATGCTAGGCAAGCACTCTGCCACTGAGCTAAATCCCCAACACCCCCCCACCTTTTTTTTTTTTTTTTAAGAAAGGGAGAAATTTTTATTTACTTTTTTTCATCTAGCCTTTGTTTCTCCAATGTGTAGTTGTGTAAGTGGTGCTGGGATTTGAACCCGGGTCTTTGCTTATGCCAGGCAAGTGCTCCAACCACTGAGCAACCACTCCAGTGCCTGCCTCTGAAATCTTTACCTGATTATCCTTTTTTATAAAAGAGAGAAGGGTGATAGTGAGAGGGAGAAAGAATTTTTATTTTAAGTTTTCATTGCTCAGATGTTTTCTTGCATATTTATTGCTGGGGTTCGAACTCGTGCATGCCAGTCAGGTGCTGTAACCACTTAGCCACTGCTCCAGCCCTGATTATTCTTTATTTTTAAATCTTTTACATTTATTTAATTTACTGAGATGTGTTCTTGTTGTGTTGCCCAGACTAACCCTGAACTTATGGCTCCAGCCATTCTCCCAAGTAGCTGGGACTACTACAGACACACACCACGACACCTGGCCTTATTTGATTATTCTATAATCATATTTCATTAAAAAAACATTCAGTTTTGTTTTTAAACAAATTTATAGAAATGCAGTAGTACTAAAGGATTCTCTTAAGGATTTGGTTGAGTTAAACTCTTTATGAAAAAGATGGAGAGAGAGAGAATCAATTTTTATTTATTTTTTCATCTGGCTTTTGTTTCTCTGACATTTAGTTATTTACATGGTACTGCTGAGGTTTGAACCTGGGTTCTTGTGCATGCCACATAAGCGCTTCAACTGCTGAGCTCCAGCCTTGAGTTTAACTCAACTCAAAACCTTTTTTTTTTTTTTTAAATGCAGTACTGGGAATTGAACTCAGGGGCACTCTTCCACTGAGCTACATTCCCAGCCCTTTTTAAAATTTTTCATTTTGAGACAGGGTCTCTCTAAGTTAGTGAAGCTAGCTTTGAATTTGTGATCCCCCTGCATCAACCTCTCAAATTGCTGGGATTATAGGTGTGTACTAGGGGACCCAGCCTCAGAACGCTTAATTACAAAATCTTGGGGCTAGAATGGTGACTCAGCAGTTACAGTGCTTGATTGTAAAGTGTGAGAGTGTGGGTTCGAACCCCAGCACCATGTACACAACAAAGTGTCGGAGCAACAGAAAACAAATGAAAAACTAAATAAAAAATTGATTCTTTCTCTCTCACTATCTCTCTTTCTCTTAAAAATGTTTTAAAGAAAACTTAGAGCTGGGTATGTAGCTCAATGATAGAGCACTTAGTAGCATGTACAGGATTGTGGTTTCAGTTCCCAGCACTGCAAAACAAACAAACAAAATTCAGAGAACAACTTACTTAGCAACTCTTTTACCTCAGTCTTGTATTTTAACTATCATTTATTCAACCCATGAAGTTTGGTTCTTAAATTTTAATTAACCACCTATATTATTATTTGAAACTCATGTTTTTTCCTATTTTCTCCAAATATGACTTTAACATTTGAAATTGCTCAGAATCTCGGACTTAGCTGACCTGGACTAGGAAAGAAGGATGAATTCCAAAATGATAGACTTGAACTCATTCTGTTCTCTCATCTGCTAAGGTTAAGGTTGCCTCTGTCATCTTTTTTACAACACAGTTCTTAGAGTTTTTGGTCTTACAGGTGCTAGTGATTAGATGTTTTCTTCCTTTTGAATGATTGACTTATAGAAATCATTAATGAAAATGATCAGATTTAGCACATGTTTGATTATTTATATCATCTCCAGGAGATTGATTTAAACAGTTTTTATAAAACTTTACCCAATAGAAAGAAGAATAAATCCCATCGGGATATTAAGCGAATGCAGTGTGAATGTGCACCTCTTTCCAAAGATGAAAGAGCTCAAGGTGAAATAGCGTGTGGGGAAGATTGTCTTAATCGTCTCCTCATGATTGAATGGTAAGTAAATTAAAATGCTCTGCTTTTACTCAACTCTTCTATTAAATAACTGTAAATATTAAAAATAGTTGTTGAGGAATAAAGTTTAACCTTTTTTCTATCTGTAGATGAGTATAAGCGATAAAATCTCGAATGTGTAATAGAAAACATTAATTAATAGACAAATGTCCCTTGCATTGTATATTAAATTACAATACCTGGCACCTTTTAAGTGCTCTATAAAATAGTCCTGTTACTAATGCTAATATGCATTAATATTAATTTCTGTTCAGTCCCCTTTTGTAATGTTTGTGTACTAGAGGTAATTGTTGGTATTTTTTAGCTTTCATTAAAAGTGAGATAAACTTTTCAAAAATTTAAAAAATTTCTAAAGTTAAATGTCTTTCTCTCCCAAACTTCAATTCCTTTGTTTGTAGTCTTCCCAGAAAAATTTAATAATGCTTATGCTGACATAGACAGATGTTTTCTTTTTGTTATGGATAGAAATAAGACCTTATTATATGTATTTATTGAATTTGCTAATCAGAGCGATATATACCTATCTAAATTTTCCCTTACCTGCATTATATTTTCTATTTATAGGTAACCCACAATTACTAATTTACTAGTAGACATTTATTTTGCATTATTCTTATAAACAGTAACATATATGTTATTCTTATAAACAGTATATGTATGTGTATATATGTGTATATATGTATATATATAAGTTTTTTGAGAGAGAGAGAGATAGAATCAATTTTATTTATTTTTTTCATCTAGCCTTGGTTTCTGTGATACTTAGTTGTGTATGTGATGCTGTGGTTGCAACCCTGGTCCTTGTGCATGTGAGGAAAGGGATCCAACAGCTGAGCCCCTGCTCCAGACCTTAAACAGTGAAAATCCTTCTGTTAAAAATATTTGGGGCTGGAGCCGTGGCTCAGCGGTTTCGGCGCTTGCCTGGCAAGCACAAGGACCCGGGTTCAAACCCCAGCACCACGTACACAACTAAGTGTTGGAGCACCTAAGGCCATGTGAAAAACTAAATAAAGTTGTTTCTCTCTTTCTCTGTCTCTCTCACTGTCCCTCTCTCTTACAAAAAAAAAAATATTTGATAAGCCTAGGAGACTGGAGGGTGGGATTATGGGGGAATCATCTCAGAAGGAGATCTCTGTCCTCCTCGAGATATCCATTTAACTCAGGAGTTCTTCTGGGGGGAACAGCAACAGGGGGAACCCAAGCTGGACATCCATGATTTGGCATTAGCCCTGGATAACTAAGTGTATATACATTGGTTCTTGAAGGTTTGATAATGTTTCCTCCTCAATTGTATCTCTATATCCATCTAATAAATAATTAAAAAATTTTTAAAAATTTGATAAGATGGGCTGGAGTGGTGGCTCAGTGGTTACAGTGCTTGCCCAGCATGCGAGTCTGAACCCCAGCACCATGTACATAACAAAGTCTCGGAATAATAGAAGCCATGTGAAAAACTAAATAAAATTGATTCTCTCTTCCTTCTTTCCCTCTCCCTCCCTCCATCTCTCTCTCTCTCTCTCTTTCTCTCCCTCTCACTGTCCCTCTCTTAAAAAAAAAGAAAATTCTCTCTCTCTCTCTCTCTCTCTATATATATATATATATATATATATATTTATATTTGAAAAGGGTTAGGGATGTTTCTTAGTGGTAGAGCACTTGCCAATGTGCATGAAACCCTGAATTTGATTCCCAGCACTTCAAAAAACAGAAGTTTGATAAACTTTTTTTTAACTCATCTACTTAATGAAAAATTGTATATCTTTGTTTTTAATATGGAAAGCGAGGAAGGTTATTTTTAGAGTTGGTACCTTATTTTTAATGTTAATGACAGTTTTTCCCTCCAAAAGCTCAGTTTTGTTTTTGTTCACATTATAATGTTGCAAAAATAAAGTTAAACATACATCACAAGTTTTTGAGAAAGCAGTTTTGGTACATCTTCATTCAAACTAAAAGTAGACATGATAGTGTAAATGTAAGAAGAGGTGTAGAATTGGCTCTATTCTAAATATATATTGCTATTCCAGTTCCTGCTTTTTTGGGGGGTTTTCCTGCCAACTTTACTAAACAGATATAAGTACAGAATTCTTCATGTTATTCCCATGCTTAAGCTTTTAATAGTTCTGTTGTCTTTAGGATTAGGTTCAAATTTAGCTTTGTTTTCACAGTCCTTCATAGTATATCATTAACTTGCCTTTCCATTTTGTAGCAATCTACCTTTCTGTTTAGTTACCATTATCCGTTTTATTCCATTTTCCCTAAGTTGGCTTTGTTTTCTTGTTCTGCACATAGGCAGGGACAGTTGTATTTTTAGGTGCCCTTTATCTGTCCATATCCTATGTATTATAGAGATTCTGCTTTAATTCTGCTCCCCTGAAAGCTTTGCTTTACTACCTCACTCTGAAATAAATCGTCCATCCTTTCAGCAGTGATTAAAATATTTACTGCTAGTTTGGCAATAAATAATAATTATTAGAAAGTGGTACGGCAGTTGCCTGGCATGCACGAGGACACAGGTTCAAATCCCAGCACCACGTACACAACAAAGTGTTGGAGCAATGAAAGCCGCATGAAAAACTAAATAAAATTTATTTTTTTCTCTCTCACTGTCACTCTCTCTTAAAAAAAAAAAAGTCTTAAATGTCAATGTCAATTTGTATTATAATCTTTTTTGGTGGGGGCGATTACTGGGATTGAACCAAGGTGCTTTATACATGCTAGACAAGCCCTCTACCACTAGACTGTAACCCCAGCCCTGTATTGGTATTAAAAGCCTTTAAATCTGCCAGTTTTGGATATTAAGATTTCAGTGAATGTTTGATTATTATTTTTACACCAGGATCCATTGGAGAAGAGCCTTTCATATTTTATTGCATTTCCCTGAATAGAGCTGTTTACTAATGATTTGGTTTCACTCAAATGTGAATCAATTAGTTAATTGCATTCAAAAGACTTAAATTAATGGTAATTATAGTGGAATGTAAGGGAAAGTACACCTAAAGAAAGCAAGCTAGCTCTGTGTAGTTGTCAGTGTCCTGCAAACTTTCATGCATCCTGGAAGTATATTCTAGAAATCAGGGAGTAATCGGCAAACCTTTCTCATGGTGACCAAATGACAAAACTATTATTATGGATATGCTTATTTAACAATGTAGACACTTAATTTAAGGAATATACCTTTGTGATGAGAAGAATTATTAAGGAAGGCTCACTTGGGGGTTAACCACATGTATACTGATTATACAATAAAGATGTGAATATATGCAGTTATATAATGTATTCTAGCAAAGATGTCTTTGTTCTTTTGCTGTTTAAAGAATTAATTTTCTGTCAAGTGTGGTAGTGCTTACCTATAATCCTGGTAACTTGGGAGAATGAAGCAGGAGGATTAAAGTTTGAGGCCAGCCTACGTGACTTAATGAGGTCCTGTCTCAAAGTAAAAAGGGCTGAGAATGTAGCTTAGTAATAGAGCATCCCTGGGTTTAATCGCTAGTATTGAAAAAGTCATTTCACCTGTTTCTTGTTTCAGCTCTTCTAGGTGCCCAAATGGGGATTACTGTTCCAATAGACGGTTTCAGAGAAGACAGCATGCAGATGTGGAAGTCATACTCACAGAGAAGAAAGGCTGGGGCTTAAGAGCTGCCAGAGACCTTCCTTCGTAAGTTACGTTAATCACCTCTTACTTCTGTTTTTTGTATTGTTGAGCTTAGAAGTTTTGTAGGAAAATTTCTCTGTTACACTGAGGTTAAATAATCATTGTTGTGCAGAATGACCATTTTTTAGCTACTTTTGTTTTTTTTAATTGATTTCTAGGAAATAAACAACAATAACAACAAACCCTTCTGTCTATATATCCTTCTGTACTTGTTGTAGACCCCCAGAATCATTCATTTGTTGAATGACTGTAACCTTCCATCTAATCACATGTAATGCAGTGAAAAGTTCATTTTCTACTGTATTCAGTATTTCCTTACAATGCCTAATTTTCTTGTATATAGCACAATAAAGTATTCTTTTTTTCTTTATTAAGGAGTTGTTATACAATCATAAACATGTATAAAGTAACAATATGACATGTATTTGATCCTAAACCATAGTTACCCCCACATCACCCACACCCCACACACCCCAGTCTCTTGATTCTTCTATATTTTGCCTCTACAACATATATATATATATATATATATATGATTATGAACTTCCTAGAACTAAATGATTGCATAAATATTATTTGGCTTCTTGGGGGATGGGTAAAGAGTATGCTACATTGTTGATTGTCTCCCTAGATCCCACCCTATCCTCCCTCCCTCCCACCTCTCCTTCCACCCTCGCCTCCCTTCATGGCTATGATTGCCCTAGATTATGTGTTGCTACACCTTTGCTGGTTCAAGTAGGTGAGTTTGTCAACCTTTCCTGCAAGCCTGGGATTTGCTCTAGCCTCCCCAAATGAGGGAAAACATTCAACCCTTGAGTCTCGGGGTTGGCTAACTTTGTTTGGCATGATTTCTTCCATTGCCATCCATATACCTTCAAAAGCTGCAACATTGTTGTTTCTAATAGCTGAGTAGAACTCCATTGTATATATATGCCAGAGGTTTTTGAATCCATTCATTCAGTGAGGAGCATTTGGGTTGGTTCTATAATTTAGCTATTGTCAATTGAGCTGCTATGAACATAGATTTTGCTGTGTCTCTGTAATGTGCTGATTCTAACTCCTCTGGGAAAACATCCAGAGGAGGGATAGCTGGTTCATATGGTGGATCGAATCCTATTTTTTGGGGAGAGTTGCCACACTGCTTTACAGAGCAGCTGTACCAGTCTACAGTTCCACCTACAGTATGCTAGTGTTCCTATCTCCCACAACCCCTCCCGCATCTGTTATTGTTTATATTCTTCATCCTTGCCAACCTGACTGGAGGTAAAATTTTTTTTTTTATAAGAGCAAGAGAGAATCAGTTTTATTTATTTTTTCATCAGGCCTTTGTTTCTCAGACACTTCATTGTGTATGTGGTGCTAGAGTTTAAACCCATGTCCTCATGCATGTCAGGCAAGCACTGCAACTGCTGAGCCACTGCTACAGCCCTTCTTTGATCCATTTTGATTTTTGTTTGAGGTGTGAGATAAGGACCTAATTTTAATTTTTTGCAAGTGGCTGTCCAGTTTTTCCAGTACCATTTGTTGAATACTCTCTCATTCCTCCATGTTATATTTTGATCCCCTTTGTCAAATATCAGGTGTTTAAAGATTTGTGGGTTTGTCTCAGTCTTCTATTCTATTGCATTGGTCTTCATTCCTTTTTTGATACCATGCTGTTTTTGTTACTACAGCTCTATGGTATAATTTTAGGTGTGGTATCCGGAATCCATCTGTTTCGTATTTCTTGCATAGTAATGTTTTTGGTATTCTGGGTTTCTTGTTGTAGCAAATGAATTTGAGAATTGCCTATTCTATGTTTGTAAAGAATGACATTGGTATTTTCATGGGGATTGCTTTGAATCTATATGCCACTTTTGGCAGAATGGCCATTTTAATTATATTCTGTGGAACCAAGAGTGGGGAACGTCTTTCCATCTTCTCAGGTCGTCTTCCATTTTTTTCTTCAGTGATTGGAAATTTTCATTGTAGAGTTTTTTGTTGTTGTTGTTGTTGCTTTTCTTGGTTTTGTTTTTAAGAGAGGGACAGTGAGAGAGAGAATCAATCTTATTTAGTTTTTCATGTAGCCTTTGTTGCTCCGACACTTAGTTGTGTACATGGTGCTGGGGTTTGAACTCGGGTCCTTGTGCATGCCAGGGGAGCGCTATAACCACTAAGCCACTGCTCTAGCCCTTGTAGAGGTCTTTTACTTCCCTTGTTAGATTCATTCCCAAGTATTTTATTCTTTTTGATGACATTATGAATAGGACCTATTTCTTTATTTCTTCTGTGCTGTTATTGTTAGCATATAGGAAAGCTATTGATTTATGGGTGTTGATTTTGTATTGTAGCCTGCCAGTTTGCTAAATCTATAAGCTCACGCAGTTTTCTGATGGAGTTTTTTTTGATCTTCTAGGTATAGGATCATGTCATTAGCAAAAAGAGATAGTTTGACTTCTTTTCTTCCTATTCTTATCCCTTTGATTTCCTTCTCTTGCCTGATTGCTCCAGCTAGGGTCTCAAGGATGATATTGAATAAAAGTGGTGAGAACAGGCAGCCATGTCTTGTTCCTGAGTTTAGTGGAAATGCTTTCATCTGTTCTTAGTTTAGTATTATACTAGCTGAAGGTTTGTCCTATATGGTCTTTACATAGTTAAGTCCTTTGATCCCTATCTTCTCTAGTTTTGAGCTTAAATGGGTGCTGAATTTTATCAATGGCCTTTTCTGCATCAATTGAGGTGATCATATGATTTTTGTCCTTAATTCTGTTTAAGTGATGAATCACATTTATTGATTTGCACATGTTGAATCAGCCTTGCATACTTGGAATACAGCCCACTCAGTCATGATAAATTAATCTTCTTGATGTGTTTTTGAATGCGGGTTGCTGGAACCTTGTTAAGGATTTTTGCATTAATGTTCAAGGATATTGGTCTGTAGGTTTTTTTTTTTTTTTTTTTTTTTTTGATGTGTCTTTGTTGGGTTTTGGTATCAGAATTATGGTTACCTCATAAAAAGTGTGTGGAAGAGTTCCCTCCTTTTCAGTTTCTTGGAATAGCTTAATAAAGAGAGGTATTAGCTCCTCAGATTTGGTAAAACTGAGTGGGGAATCCATCAGGTTCTGGACTTTTCTTCTTTAGAAGGCTTTTAATTGCTATATGGATTTCAGTGCCTCTTATTAGGCTGTTTAGGATTTCAGTATCATTGTGCGTCAATTGGGAGATGTTATATGTGTCTAGAAAATTGTCCATGCTTCCAGATTATCTGATTTAGTTAGAGGAGTATGGTTTTTCAAAACATGTTCTAATAATCCATTGGATTTCTATGGGATCAGTAGTGATCACTCCATGTTCGTTGGTGATTTTGTGATTTGCTTCAGTTCCTTCTTTGAGTGATATTGGCTAGGAGTCTGTCAGTTTTACTCAGTTTTTCAAAGAACTAGTTCTTGGTTTTGTTGATTCTTTTTTTTTTTTTTCTGTTCTCGATTTTTTTCTCTGATCTTGATTATTTCCTATCTTCTGCTGGCTTTAGGATGAGATTGCTCTTCCTTTTTTAGGAAGAGCATAAGCTTATTTATTTGTCATTTCTTCTGTAAGTTTTTATTATTTTTGTTTTTTTTTTTAAAGAGTGAGGGACAATGAGAGAGAGATAAAGAATTGATTTTATTTAATTTTTCATGCGGCCCTCATTGCTCCAACACTTCGTTGTGTACATGGTACTGGGGTTTGAACTCTCGTCTTTGCAGATGCCAGGCAAGCACCATAACTGCTGAGCCACCCCACCACTCCTCTCCTGATTTTTTTTTTTTTTTAAGAGAGAGGGACAGTGTATGAGAGCAGAGAGAATCAGTGTTATTTAGTTTTTCATGTGGCTTTTGTTGCTCTGAGACTTAGTTGTGTATGTGGTGCTGGGGTTTGAACCCATGTGCTCACACATGCTGGGCAAGAGCTGTAACCACTGAGCTACCGCTCCAGCCCCTCTTCTCCTGATTTTTGATGTAGGCACTCAGTGTTATAAATTTGCCCGTTAAGAATGCTTTCATGCTGTCCCAAAAGTTTCAATATCTTGTATCTTCATTCTCATTTGCCTCCAAGAATTTTATTTCAGCTCTCATGTCTTCTTGGATCCATTCTTCATTTAATAGGATATTATTCAACATCCATGTGTATGTGTGTTTTCTGTTATAATTTGTGCTGTTAATTGCTAGCATCATGGTGTCATGGTCTGATAGGCTACCTGGAATAATATTACATTTTTATATTTGCTGAGATTTCCTTTATGAACTAGAATATTACCTATTTTGTCGAAGGATTTCTGCACTACTGAGAAGGCATATCAGCCAGTTTGGAGTGGAATATTCTGTAGATGTTTGTTAAGTCCATTTAATTTATAGTGTTTAGGCTGGAGATCTCTTTTTTGTTTTTTTACTTTGATGATCTGTCTATTGATGATAGAGGAGTATTAGTCCCTAGTATTGTGTTGAGGTCCACAAGTGGTTTTGTTTCATAGAGCAAGTTTTCCACATTGTTGGGGGCATTGATGTTTGGAAAGTATGTATTTACTATGGTTGTATTTTCTTGTTGTTTTGTTCCCCTTCCTAGGATGTAGTGGTTTTCTTTATCTTTTCTGATTAGTTTATGTTTGAAATCTACAGTGTGGTAAATAAGTATTGTAACACCAGCTAGCTTTCTTGGGCCATATACCTGGTAGATTTTTTTCTCATCCTTTCACCCTCAATAGTGGATATCATTGGCTGTAAGGTGGGTCTCCTGTAAGCAACATATTGTTGGATTTTGTTTTTGATTGGTGTATTGAGACCTTTCACATTCAGTGTTAGGATAGTTATGTGGTTGTGATTCATAGTCATTGCGTTTTATTAGTAAGTTCTGTGCTGTCTTTGTTGTGTTTGATAGGTGGTTTTATTCAATTTCCTCTGTGAGTTTTGAGGATTGTTTGATTGTTTTTGTGTCTGGAGTTTATCTTTGAGGATTCTTTGTAATACTGGTTTTCTGTTCATGAGTGCTGCAAATTTGATGCTATCGTGAAATGTTTTTATTTCCCCATCAGATTTAAAGCTGAGTTTTGCTGCGTATAGTATTGTCCGTTTCTGGTTTTGGTCATTCAGACTTTGAAAGCTGTCCTTCCAGGATCTTCTTGCTTCTAGAGTCTGAGCTGAAAAGTCAGGTGTGATCCTTATTGGTTTGCTCTGAATGTGATTTGGCATTTTTGTCTTGCAGCTTTTTTTTTTTTTTTAAGAGAAGATTGTGGGGGGAGAGAGAGGGGGAATGAGAATCAATTTTATTTAGTTTTTCATATGTCTTTTGTTGCTCCTACACTTTTTTGTATATGTGGTGCTGGGGCATGAACTTACATCCTTGTGCATGCCAGGCAAGTGCTGAAACCTCTGAACTACTGCTCCAGCCCTTTCTTGCAGCTTTTAATATTCTTTCCTTGGTTTTCATGTTATACTTTTTGAATATGATGTGTCTTGTTGAGCTTCTCATTTGATTAGGCCTGTTGGGTCCTGTACACTTCCTGGATGAGCATTTCTGACTCTGTTCCAGTATGGGAAAATTTTTCTTGACAGTGGTTTTTTTTGCGCCATTTGCTTATTTTTTGATTTCTTCCTGTATCCCAATTACTCTTAGACTGTTTCTTCTGATTTCATCCCAGATATTTTGAAAATTCTGTTCATGTTCTGTGATTTTTTTTCCTTTGTTGCCATCTGTGCATTCAAGCTTATTCACTGTATCCTCATTGTTGGAAGTCTGGGCATGGTGTCCTTGGGGTGAGTTGCATGCCTGTCAGGGCTGGAATCCCGGGAATGTGGGGTGGCAGAGAAGGGTCTGGGTGTGAGGTCCTTGTGGTGTCCTGTGAGCCTCCTAGGGCTGGAGTCCTGAGCATACTTGGTGGTGGGACATGTCTGGGCATGGGGTCTTCAGGGTGTCCTCCATGCTTACCAGGGCCAGAGTCTCTTCTATTAATTTTTTTTTTTTTTTAAGAGAAGGACAGTGAGAGAGAAAGAGAGTCAAGTTCATTTAGTTTTTCACATGGCTTGTGTTGCTCCACGCTTATTGTGTATATGGTGCTGGGATTTGAACTTGTGTCTTCGCACATAACCAGGCAGGTGCCATAACCGCTGAGCCATCACTCCAGCCCCCTATTAAAGTATTCTTCTTTTTTTTTTTTTTTTAGAGAGAAATAATTTTTATTTAGTTTTTCATGTGGCTTTTGTTGCTCCAAGACTTTGTTCTGTACCTAGTGCTGGGGTTTGAACTTGCATACTCACGCATGCCAGGCAAGCGCGGTAACCACCAAGGTACTGGGTTTCAAACCTGAGTCATCATGCAAGCCAGGCAATTGCAGTCACTGTTGAGCTACCACTGTAGCCCTGCAGGAATCACTCTTAACCCCTAAACCTTCCCTAACTGTAACCATCTAGCTCTACAGTGATAGTGACAGCTTTTGCCCCCTTCTACCTGGTGGAGAACCATTATTTGAACACCTTAAGGAGGTCAGTGAACAGATTACGTTCATTCAGGAGCAAGAATTCAGAATCATTCTGGGGGCTGGAGCAGTGTCTCAGTGGTTACAGCATTTGCCTTGGATGCAAGAGGTCATGGGTTTGAACCCCAACACCACATCTACAACAAAGTGTCAGAGTAATGAACACCACGTGAAAAACTAAATTAACAATAAAATTGATTGTCTCTCTTTCACTGTCTCTCTTTCTTTAAAAAGAAAAAAAAAGAATCATTCTGTATCATTTCTTCTGTCTTCATAGGATTTAGTCGCTTCATGCAGTTTGATGGTTTCTCTGGGGTTTTTGTTTTGTTTTGCATTGTTATTGTAGCTTCTCTACACAAATCTGATTTGCCTGGAAAGTGTTAAGGACTCCATTGATGCTGTCTAACATTAGCTTCATTTAGTCTTTTGGAGTTTAGGTAGTTGAAGGGTAGACACTTTTCTTTTCTAAATTACTAAGAACTTGGAGAACTTTCCCTCAGCTGCTTCATCAAGCCTACATTGTTAGGTCTGTAACTATTGGTATATCTTTCAGACTTCCCATTCTTCCCCCCACCCCCCCCCTTTTTTTTTTTTTTTTTTTTAAAGAGAGAGGGACAGTGAGAATCAGTCTTATTTAGTTTTGCATGTGGCTTTTGGTGCTTCAAGACTTTGTTGTGTACAAGGTGCTGGGGTTTGAACTTGCGTACTTGCGCATGCCGGGCAAGCGCTGTAACTGCTGAGCTACTGCTCCAGCCCCAGACTTCCTATTCTTGATAATGTTGTGGTTAATCAGTTTCTAGTATATAGGAACTTTTTAAAAATTAAAAAAAGTGTGATTTGAGAGCTAGTTTATTAGAATTGAATATTTTTTAGTGAAATGAAAGGAAACATCTTTGTAATGTGAAGGGGCAAGTAGTCATTCAGGTGGTGTTTAAATACCAGGTTGTAAATTGAGGTTTGTGACCTTGGGCAGATCGCCTAACTTCTACTACATCTTACCTGTGAAATGGTCATAATGCCTACATCACATGGCATCAGTGAACTTTAAATGATGACGTGCAGGTATGAGAATTTGGTTTTAAGTAGGGAAGGAAATAGAAATATTTTTTACCTATAAACTCCAGATTCTGAGTATGTTTTGAAGTCATTGTCACAGTTCCAGGGCAGCCTGTGATGTGTTATTTTTCTATTTCTCAAGGGAGGGAACTAATCCTAGAACTGGAGAATTGAAGGTTGTAAGACTTCAGATTTTGTCACCATTCTACATTGGTTACAAGTTGATACATTTCTGGGATTGGTTATAAAGTTAGTAATTTGACTCTTCAAGTTTAGCTATACTTAGAATATTATTATTATTTTTGTTTTTTAAAGAGAGAGAGGGACAGTGAGAGAGAGAAAAATCAATTTTTGTTTTTCATCTGGTTTTCGTTGCTGAGACACTGTTGTATACATGTTGCTTGGGTATAAACCAGTGTCTTTGCTCATCCCAGTCAAGTGTCATAACCGCTGAGCCACCTTTACAGCCCTGAGTAATTAGATTTTTATTACTGAGACTTAAGTATGTTTGTGATGGGTTGTGTGTGTGTATATATATATATGTATGTATGTGTGTGTGGGTGAGTGTATATGTGTGGGCATGTTTGTATGTGTTTAAAATATATTTTTAAAATTCTGTGTGGGTTTTTTTCTTAGTGGGAATTGAACCCAGAGGCATTCTACCATTGAGTTACATCCTCAGCTCTGTTAAATTTTGAGATAGGGTCTTGCCTGGTTACTAAGGCTGGCCTCGAACTTGTGATTCAGTTGCCTTAGCCTCCAAAGTTTCTGGGATTACAGACAAGCAGCACTATACCCAACTCTAGTCCTGTTTTTGAGTTTGTTTTTATTCTTTTAAAAAAAGCTCATTTTTCTAAATTAAGATGATTTAGTTTTCCTTCATTTGGCCAAGTGTAATTCCTTCTTTAAGTACATTGATTATTTCAGATGTTATAAGTAAATACAAATGATTTACATTTATAAATTCTCCTTGGTTAGAGTTGGTCATGTTTATTTTGAGGGGTCAAGACTTCCAGGAAAGCTTTTTCAGGTTCAAAACTCAAGGCAAAGCATAGTATAAAGCATTTATCTACATAGCTCCAATAGTTCAAATCATTGGTGAAATTGAACATTTACAGAATACAGGGAGGACTGAGACTGATAATTTATTACCTTCCATACTGAATAATTGAAAGATAGATACCAAAGAGAAATTAATCATAATGACTGATAAATGTTAGAACTCAGAATGTTAGTGAGAGAAAAAGGTATATATTTGTTTGTTTTTGTGGTACTGGGATTGAACCTGGGACCTTGTGCGTGCTAGGCAAGTACTCTACCACTGAGCTACATTCCTAGCCCTGTTTTATATTTTTATTTTTGAGACAGGGTCTAACTAAATTGCAGAGGCTGGCCTTCAATTGGCGATCCTCTTACCTCAGCCTTCTGAATATCTGGGATTACAGGTGTGTGACACCATAGCCAGCTAGGGTTGTTGACATTTTTTTGTATTTTGTTTTAATGTAGCTAGGAGGTTCATATTTTTATCTCTAATGACATATTTATAGTTGAATCTAAATTAAACGATTGCTTGCATACCAAATCCAATTACGTTCAGACAAAGAGGTTAGGGCTCTGGCTGGCTCACAAGAGAAATCTACTCATTCCTCCAGTTTTCAGAATTTTCCCAGCCTTTGAGTTTATCAATAATTTCTTCAGTATTTTTAGGTGTCAGCTCCTTATAGTAGTCATTTATTTGAACCATTGATGCCACAGGCCCTTGAACATTCCACTTCCATAGGAGTGAAAAGTTTGGCAGGTGTAGTCTCAGTATTCCAGACTTCTTCTCAATGATTTTTGGTATGTTGTCATTGTTCCAAAACATGCAAGATGTAGTAGTGCAGACCTGAATTTGATATTTTCTGATTAACCTTAGATTACATATTATGTAAAACATTGATATTTGGGAGTGGAGCATTTGCTCAGCAATTGGAGCGCTTGCCTGGCTTGCGTGAGGACCGGGTTTGAACCCTAGCACCACAATAACTAAGTGTTGGAGAAACAAAGGCCAGAGGAAAACCTGAATAAAGTTTATACTCTCTTTCTCTCTCATTCTCTCTCTTAAAAAGAAAAAAAGAAAGTTGCTACTTAACATACTGTCAGTGGAGGTACTTGTAAAATTTCTGCAATTTTGTTCATAACCGAGGCAGGAAACCGCACCTGGTCTATTTGTGGTCTGAACTAGAAGCATAATTGCTGCTGCTTCATGTCCTTGTTGATCGTTTATTTGTTTATATGTTTATTTATAACAGTTGCCCCTATCTTCTTATAGTTTTCTGGTACGAAATCAAATGGAGTATCTGGACAAATAAGTCTCCTCTGGTGCCATTTTACACAGCTGTTATATGCAAATTCCATATATTTATTACCTATTTGGCAGTGAGGTCAGCCATACAGGTAGAGCCTAGATTTGACCTTTAACATCATTAAATAACTTTGAGGGTAAAGACAGCAGAAGAATTGCTGTATTTATCTTCTCTTTCTTAGGATAAAAAGCCTGTAATTTTCAATGCCTTCCAGATGTAAATTGTTTTTCATAATATTGTCAATCATTCTTGAACTTTAAAAAAAAAAGGATTCTGGGGGTCATTGAATCCAGGGCCTCAAATCAGGTAGGAAAGTGCTCTCCCTAGTCCAAATATTCACTTTAATATCTAGTTAGACAAAGGATATGCATTTTGAATGTATATATAATGTATAAAAGCTTCTTAGAATAAACTTTGAAAATTATTAGGAAGGAGAAAATTAAGCTTGGTTAGATGCTACTTAAACATATATTTTAAATATATTTTGTATAATACCAATTTTATCTACTTTGTATTATTTGTTTAGATTTGTTATTTTTTCTTGGATGTATGTTTTCCCTATAGCTCTGAGGCAGGAAGTGCTATTTTTTTCTGTGTTTTTCAGGAATACCTTTGTCCTGGAATATTGTGGAGAGGTACTTGATCATAAAGAGTTTAAAGCTCGGGTGAAGGAATACGCACGAAACAAAAACATCCACTACTATTTCATGGCCCTAAAGAATGATGAGGTAAGCAGCATGAATGTGGTTGCTTTGAAAAAGATCTGGAAATTGTTTGTTTGGCCAGGCTTTGATACTGACACATTCAATGTAATAAAAATAAGGACCAGAATACTAAATAGTTTTTGTTTTCAAAAAGAATGGCAGAGGGAGGTATTTACATTTATTCAGAAACAAAAACATACATGTTTCACATTATTAAAATATTGTTGATCCCCCAAAATGCTTTTGTTTATGTGGGTTATATTTATCTGTATTTATCATACTAAAAATTAAGCTGAGACATTTTGTTTTTTTTAAAGAGAGAGGGACAGTGAAAGAGAGAAAGAGAATCAATTATATTTATGTGGGCTTCATTGCTCTGACATTTGGTTGTGTACATGGTGCTGGGGTTTGAACCCGTGTCCTCATGCATGCCAGGGAAGCACTGTAACCACCGAGCCACCACTCCAGTCCCAAGCTGAGACATTTAAAAATATCTTAATCCATTTAAAACAGTAATAAGCCTGTTACAAGTTGATACAGATTAACATAGTGTTTTGAAAAAATAGTTCATATGGAAAAAAAATTTTTTTTAGCAGGAAATGACATGTTTTGCATTTTATAAATCTCTTTAATGTCTGGATTAATAGAGTTCAGCTAGATTTTCATATCTGCCTCTTCATTTAATGTGGAGCTACAAATTTTAGGGACCTACCCCCAGACTGGCTTATATAACTCTGTGGATGGGCCCTGCAAATTTTTGCACTCTCTAGGGGCTTTGGATACACCTTGAAGTTTTAGTACTGGAGTATGTCATAAGCACACAATTTAAAATGAGATATTATACATATAAAATGAGATTGGAATATAATAGAATATAACAAATAGCTAAAAGTGAGTGGGAGAATCGTTGACAGATATGGAAATTATTTTGCTTAGAGGTTAAATGTTTATAGTTAGCAGATCTTCCAAAAGAAGCAAATAGATATTTATTATGTGTAATAAAATAATATGAGAATTTTCTTAAAGCAAGATAGGGGACAAGAGAGTATGCATGCGCATCTTAAATTTGCCTTTATACTTTTCCTTTGCAAAATGCATGCTTTTTTTTTTTTTTAAGAGAGGGACAGTGAGAGAGTAAGAATCAATTTTATTGAGTTTTTCATGTGCTTTCATTAATCCGACACTTCATTGTGTACATGGTGCTGGGGTTTGAACCTACATTCTCCTTGCTCATGCCAGGCAGGTGCTATAACCACTGAACCACTGCTCCAGACTCAAGGTCTCATTTTTTTTAAACCCTTAAATTGTTTTTCTTTCCCCAGATAATAGATGCCACTCAGAAAGGAAATTGCTCTCGTTTTATGAATCATAGCTGTGAACCAAACTGTGAGACCCAAAAAGTAAGTTGAAGTAGATTTTTAATTTAGGATACTTGTTCAAGGTACTGATCTGACCATTCATTTTAGATTGTATATCAGAGGTATGCATGAATTTTACTTTTTTTTTTTTAAGAGAGAAAGATTCAGAGAGAATCACTTACTTATTTTTCATCTGTTTTTTGTTATTTTGACAGTTAATTATGTATGTGGTGCTGGGGTCCAAACCTGGGTTCTCGTGCATGCCAGGCAAGCACTCTACTGCTGAGCCACACTATTCCAGCCCCATGAGTTTTACTTTTTATCATTTAGTCCCTGCTCTACTTTTTCAATCTCATTTTCAGATAAGTTTAAATTTATAGAAATATAACATTGTGAAAATAGTAGAGTATGCCCTCTTATGCTACTCTTTAGTTTCCCTAAATGTTAAATTCATATTAGTAAGCATAAGGTTATATCCATAATACAATTATTATATATTATTAACTAATCAAAAACTTATTCAAATTTTGACAGCTGTTATATTTCTGATCCAGAATCCAACTCAGGAACTCAAGATTGCATTTGATTTTTTTCCATTCCCATAATTATTTCAAAGGTGCCAA
>PVKS010013537.1:0-50567 GCA_004027875.1 Aplodontia rufa | reverse complement strand
AGCTTTTGAAATCACCATGATGATTGATAGCTACCATTTAGTTAAGAGTTTTCGTTAATTGCAGTGCTGGACTAGGCATTTATGCTATTTAATTCTCACAACAGTCCTGTAAGGAATATTATTTGTTCTCATTTTACAGATGAGGGAAATGAGCCTCTGTGATTGAGACACTTGCCTGAAGTTGTGTGCCTTGCAAGTGGGAAAACTGCTAATTGTGCTCGGTTCTCAGTAACACCAGAGTCCCCCGCTCCTTCTGCTGTGCTGTGATGCTCTGACCTGGAGGCACAGAAAAGTGAGTGTTCCACTCCTAATCTTATCCACTGCATGGAAGTGAAGGGGAAAGGAATTCTAACCTCATCTGGAAGCCTTTGGCTTTTGTTTTCTTAAGCGCTACCTTTACTTAAGTGGCCATTTGCCTGGTCTTGGTGTAAGTGGAACCTCCAGCAATCACAATGACCCTCTGTTACAGAGTAAGGATGAAGTTGCCAACTGCCTCCTAAAGAGGACTGTGTCACAGCACCAGTTCCAGGAAGTGAGGAGAGAAGGGGGATGAGCGGACCTGGGAATACAGGGTTCCCCCCACTCTTTACTCAGCGTCAATTGACACCTACAAAAATCCGTGCGTCGCTAGTAAACACCTTCTCTCTATCAATCTGATCCACCAAGACAATATGGCAGGGCCCCAACATTCACTACACCTCTTTGGATTCAACCTCTCTGCAGCTTTTGCCTTCCTCTATCTCTATGTGAATATACCCCTCTTTCCTTCCACTTACTTCTTTTCTTTTCCTCCACAACTATTTGTTGAGGACCTGCTATGTGCCAAGCACTGACTAGGTAGGAGACAACAGGCGCTAAGGTTTGGTCCCTGCCATCAAGGATCTTCTAGTCTGGTAGATGAACCAGATAAATAAGAACACAATTAGCTGGGCATGGTGGCACATGCCAGCCTTGGCAACATAGTGAAACATTGCCTCAAAGGAGGGAAGGGAGGGAGGGAAGAGAGGAAGGAAGGAAGGAAGGAAGGAAGGAAGGAAGGAAGGCAAGCAGGCAGGTAGGCATGGGCAGAACACGCAAGTATTACAGATTGTAATACTGAGGTGTGGCCAGCACAATGTGGGGTAACTAGAGACCTGTGTCACAGATGTCAGGAAAGGGTCACATTAGAAAAACGAAACCTTTCCCAGTCTTTCTTGTTTGAATTAATTTTATCCCCACTGATGAAAATTCATTTTGGATCTCTATTCATAGAGCCCTGTGGTATTTTGGCTTGTATCGGTCATTTGGGGCTAGGTTTATCTCCTCCATTCCACTGAGTATAATTCACTTCTTATAAACATCGTGCTAGGCTGTGCTGTGCATGAGCAAAATGACAGAGTCAACCCCAGAACCAGTTCCTCAGGGAGCTCATAGGAGGCAAGCTATGCTTCACAAGGGAGGGGCAAGCCAAGAGCAAGGGAGGAGAACGCGGGCACAGATGGCAACCCATTGGGACAAGCAATCATCAGGAGTGTTCTAGGGAAGAAGTGGCATTTGAGAAGAGCTTGGAAAGGTGGTCAAGATTTCTCCAGTCAGAGGCTAAACCAGAAGATAGCTTCATAAGAGATTTAGAAAAGGCAAGAAGAGTGAGGCAGGGTGAGAAATGCAGAAACCAGTAAGGATGGCACAGAGGGCACATGGTGAAGAACACAGATACTTGGAAAGGCTTTTTTGGACCAATCTTTGGGGGCTTTAAATGTTAATAAGGTATTTGCACTTAATATATAGGCAGTGGGAAGCATTTTTGAGTGGGACAATTATGTAACCAAACTTGTTTTGTATGAATGGTGGCTGAGGAAAGAGACGGGGAGACTAGTTAGGGGGTGGGTGACTGTGGGTAGTCTAGGTGAACTGGACTGTCACCACTGGTGAGAAGTGGCAGTGGGGATGGAAAGCTGCTGCTCCCGAGATAGGAACTGTTACTGATGTGTCCCCTGTAATAGCCAACACTATTTCCTACCCTGAATAAGTTTCACAAATATTTGTGAACTGAACTACACTAAAGATTCAATTTGAGCCAGGCACAGTGGCACACACCTATAATCCTGGTGGTTCCGACAGCTGAGGCAACAGGAGAATCACAAGTTCAAAGCCAGGCTTAGTAACTTAGTAAGGCCCTAAGCAGCTTATTAAAACCCTTTCTCAAAGAATAAAAAATAAGGGCAGAAGCAGTTGCTCAGTGGTTACAGTGCTTGCCTGGCATACGAGAGGACGGGGGTTCAAACCCCAGCACCACGTACACTGTGAAGTGTCAAGCAACGAAAGCCACAAGAAAAACTAAAAAATAAAGTTGATTCTTGATTCTTTTTTCCCCTCTCTCTCTTCCTCCCTTCCCCACCTTAAAAATAAAATAAAATAAAATAAAAAGGACAGGGGATGAGGCTCAATGGTTAAGTTCACCTGGGTTCTATTCATGGTACCAAAAAAAAAAAAATGAAGATTCAATCCGAAAGTATGAATTGATATTTTGCAGGGTTTTTTTTCTTTTGTTTGTTTGAATCCTTTCACCAAAGTTATCCAATTCCAAGTCATCATCTGGCACTTAGGTGGCACCGCAGAGCAGTCCTTACCTATTTCATGCACCATATTACTTGGTCTGCAGTTTTCTATACACTACCAACAGCCTTGGGTTCCTTGCTAGATTCACCTGGAGCTGTCCCACCTATTCTTGCCAGCTCAATCACCTGAACCATCAGGAGCAGAGAAGGTCAGGAGCCTGCTGAGCTCCAAAGCATGTGAAGAATGGGCTCTTATGGAAAGATGTACAGAACACAGGGCTTCTAGGACCCACAACAGGGCAACCATCCAGTAAATCCACAGTCCCCTTAGACAGCCATTTCTAGAAAACGGTGGATGAAAGTACCACGGTGGCAAACGATAGGGATTACCCACAGTGTGAGCCCAGAATTCTAGATGAGGCCTGATAGTCACAGCAGTAGGGATCTTTTAAAACGGTTAAGATGACTCATTTAGAAATGAACCCACCTTAAGAGATAAGCTTAAAATTGTGGAATTAATAAGGCTGCAGTGTCCCCAGAATCCAATCAAGTGATTAGATCAGATTGAGGTCATGACTTCAGTTTAATCAGAAGATAATCATGGTTAATTTTACTGAGCACGTACTATGTGCAAGATACTTTTCTAAACACTGTACTTTTATTAACCTACTTAATCCTCACAATAACCCTATAAGGTGAGTCTTATTATCTCCATTTTACAAGTTCAGAAATAAGCACAGAGAGGGTAAGATTTAGCCCACATCACACAGTGGGCAGGAGGTGGAGCCTGAATTTGAACCCAGGTGGGTTACATTCTTATATGAGTCATCTTTGGGCTCCACATATACTGAATGCAACACTTTCCTGCCTTTCTGAGTTGAGTGTCTCTTGTTCTCATCACTTTGACCAGAATGATCGGAGGATAAAAGCTCTGAATTGTGATATCTCAGTCTGACTCATGAAGATATTGAGGGCCAACATGGCATGAGGAAAGCTTGACTTTTATAGCCAAACAGACTGACTTAGAAACCCACTTGCATCATATATTAGTGACCTTGGGCAAATTATTTAACTTGTAAGCAAAATAATGTACCTAGTCCTGAGCCTGGCACAGTGTAGGTGTTCAGTATTGATCATGAGTACAGTCTGGGTGTAGCTGGGAAAGAAAGCAAAAAGGAAGAAGATGTCCTCATTCATCCAGAAGTGTCTAGAAGAAAAGACCCCTGAACCTGAAAAGAGGCACACAGCCCTAAATTCCCTGTAACTTGGGGGCAATGTCCCTCAGCAGCGGGGGGCCCCTTTTGCTAGCTTCAGGCTCTTGGATGGGATGAGCCTATCTGTATAGAATTTGGTCTTCGTCCCTAGTGCTCCTGCAGCTCTGCCTCTGAGGTCTAATACTGTTGTTCTATCACTATCCTGGAGATGGGTATGGGACTGGTCACCTCTGTTAATAAAGCCCTATTTCAATCATGGCTTTCATAACAAGTCTCAACGTCTGACTTCTGTGCTTGACTTTTAAGTGAATAAATTCAACAATTTGGGTGGGGGGCTATTGGAGATTGAACCCAGGGGTATTCTACCATTGAGCTACATCCCTAGGTCATTTTTAAATTTTTTATTTTAAGACAGCATCTAACTAAGTTGCCCCGGCTGGCCTCAAACTTATGATCCTCCTGCCTCAGCCTGCCGAGTTGCTAAAATTATCAAATTATCAGTGTATCCCACAGCATCTCTCTCTCTCTCTCTCTCTCTCTTTTTGTAAGAGAGAAGGACAGTGAGAGAGAGAGAAAGAGAAAATCAGTTTTATTTAGTTTCTCGTGTGGATTTCGTTACTCCAACACTTCATTGTATACTTGGTGCTGAGGTTTGAACCCACATCCTCATGCATGGCAGGCAAGTGACGTAACTGCTGAGCGGCCGCTCCAGCCCACCTATCTCTTTTTGATATTTCTTTTCATTGTAGGGGGAATTAAAAAGAAAACTCTTCTTTTTCATGATGAGGTAGCAGGATATAGTAAAGAGTGGCCTGGGGTCTGAGCTCTGACTCTGTTCCTTGTTAACTGTGTGACCAGGAGCCACTCCAATCTGTGCACTCTTTACCTCAGGAGTTTATGTTTTGGGGGGTTTTATTTGTTTGCTTGTTTTAAGATAGAGTGAGAGAGTGAAAGAGAGAAAGACAAAATCAGTTTCATTTAGTTTTCCATCTGGGCTTTGTTTCTCTGACCCTTAGTTGTGTATGTGGTGCTGGTGTTGGAACCCAGGTCCTTGCGCATGCCAGGCAAGCGCTCCTAACGGTGAGCCACCACTCCATCCCCACCTCGGGAGTTCTTAAGATGATGGGATAAAATAACAGGTATTATTTTTTCACTACAAAAGAAGACATGATTGAAACAGAAAGGGCTATGACCACTGAGATTTCATCTAGTCTGTGAAACTCTGACAATGATAAGTAAGATTGTTCTAAACCATCTGAGGCTTCCCCGCTCCCAACTTGGTCTGAGGACCATAGAGTGTTGTCACTTCTCGAGGCAACAGTGAGTGATCCTGAAAGAATTAGAAATGAGATTGTCCTCTGAGAGTTAAACTAGGCCATCAACACGTAATGGATTAGAACACAGATTTGCTAAGTCACCTTAAAGAAACAGAATGGTTCCCAGACCAGGAAAACTTGATGAAATCTGAAGGAAATGTCAATCAGAGGGAAGTTGACTGTCTATGAAAACCTGAGCAGAGGAGGCTGCGAAACTTGGCATCACTTGTCCAATACCATCCAGCACAAAGGAGCCACGTTAAGAGGGTGGTTGAAAAGATGACTGAGGTAGTCCGGCCTGGCAGTGCACACCCATAATCCCTGCAACTCAGGAGGCTGAGACAGGAGGATGGAAGTTCAAGGCCAGCTTCAGCAACTTTTTTTTTAAAGAGAGAGCAACAGTCAGAGAGAGAGAGAGAAACAATTTTATTTAGTTTTTCATGTGGCTTCCTTTGCTCTGAGACCTCGTTGTGTACATGGTGCTGGGGTTTGAACTAGCATACTCATGCATGCCAGGCAAGCGCCATAAGTGTTGAGCCACCGCTCCAGCCCCTAGTTTCAGCAACTTAGTGAGACTCTGTCTCAAAATTAAAAAATAAAATAAAATAAAAAGGACTGGGGATGCAGCTCAGCTCAGTGGTAGAATGCCCCTGGATTCAATCCCCAGAACAACTAAGGGGGAAAAAATAAGGTGACTGAGGTAGTTCTGATGATGAGTATTTTCCTGTTATGAAGGACTAGGCCAGAGGCCTCGAAACAGTCTTTCAATGTTCTCCCTTGTTTTAATTCCAAACTTATCAAGCTAATAAATTATAGTTTAGCTTCTCAAACTATAGCTTTAAATCCATCTTCATGAAATGAATACACACACCAATGGATGTAGGCATCCTTTGGTAATTGTATATATTATTCTAAGTTAATAAACTGACACAAGATCATAATAGGACTTTTCATATGGCCTACCTACAAGGCTAGAATGCTCTGGTTATAGGACATAACCAGTTGATACCTTCAGCAATTCTAATTTTCCTTGAAAATTGCTAAGTGAGTATTCAGGTTATATTCAGCAACTTTTTTGGGAGCTTAGAGCTACCACTGAGTGCTGACAAATCAGATTTCTGAACCTGATGGTTCAGTCAGACCTGGACCCTGCAAGATCATTGATGATATGCCCTACTATGCAAGACTTTTGAGAAACATTCCAGCTGGGCTTTTAGGAGTCATTCAGTCCTGGTCATTGTTCATGCCATTCCTTTTGGTACATGGAAGATGGGAAAGACCCTCTCACCCCACACAATGTTATTAGAATTCAAGGATTCCATCCATGGCAAACCCTGGCGACAGATTAATAAGTCCACACTCTTGATGCTTCTCTCTTTGGGATCCCAGCCTGCCTTTCCGTGTTATTTTCCACTGCTCTCCTACATTCTCTCTGAATTCTGAACTTGGCATCTTGATCATGTTGCCCATCGCTGCCTACTCCTCCCCTTAGTTCCACATGCTAAATGTCATCTTTGATTCAAGGCTCAGGCAGGTGCCCTCTCTTCCATAACCATTTCCATGATTGTGATTGCAGCTCAGAAGTGCCACAGCTCATCTCCTGTTCACTTGCATTTCCTATCTTGTGTTGTTGTGTTACCACAAGAGTGAGATCTCAGAGAACTTCAGAAGTAAAAGTCCTCTCTGCTCAGAACTTCTCTTCTCCCATAGGAAAATCTCCTTGGGAAATCAAATTCATTCCATCGTTCATATATTTATTTGGGCATTCAACAAATATCTACGGAGTGCCTCTACATGCCAGGCAATGGCAAGCAATGGTGGGAAGGACTGCCAGGCTTCTTCCTTTACTCAGCTTCCAGTCTAGCAGGGAGGACAAACAATAAAGAACAAAGGAGTTGGACGTCAGCAGGGGCTCAACGATTCCAGCACTTGTCTGGCATTCTTGAGGGCACAGGTTCAAGCCCCAGCACCACATACACAACGAAGTGTCGGAGCAACGAAAGCCACATGAAAAACTAAATAAAAGTTGACTCTCTCTCTCTCTCTCTCTCTCATTGTCCCTCTTAAAAAAAAAGTTCATAAATTACAGCTGTCGTAAGAAGTACTATGCGCATAGCACTGTGGGAGTGCAGGAGAGGCTTTCCTGGGAAAGTCATATCTCAGTGAAGACCTGGTAGGAGTGAGCTGAGAGAAGAGGAGGAGGGCCTTGAAAATAAGGGTTGAATGCTCTCAATGGCCAATGCTGCTGAGCTGTGAATTCTTATTGTCAATTTCATCTACCACCTGTAAGCTACAAAGTCTATTTTATTAGTTGCTGTATCCCCAGTGTTATGACGCTCATCACATAATAGGTGCTCAGCATATGTTCACTGAATGGATGGATGCATGGATTTTATCTTCCCTCTTCCATCAGAAGCTCTCCAGGAGCTCAGTATTTGCCTAGGCCGAATTTGGGTTCCTCCCGCACTTAAGACAATGACCGCACATGGCAGGTAATCAATAAGTTACTTGAAAACAAAAGATCGTCTAGCCTTTGCTTGAACTTTTCCATGTCCAGGAAGAACTCCTTGCTTTTTCAGGCTGTTGGTGCCAGCTGAATTGCTCTAGCTGTCAGAGTCCTTCCCATTCTTAGGCTAATACCTGCCTTCCCACTGGACCTGCTTCTGGCCTCTGGCCCCATGAAAGACAACTCCACAGCCTCTGACCTACGGCAGCCCTTCTGATGACGAGGATAGTGACCAGGGTCCCTGCAGTCACTTACAAAGGGCATACCTCTCCAGTGTGCACTCAAGTATTTTAAAATACTTTGAAGTACTCTTAGCATACTTTAAAGGGGGACACACCCCACATAAGTTTGTGGGGTGTTATGAACTCCTACAGAGAGTCAGTGTGCAAACAGGTTCTCTCTCCAGTCAGGAAGCCAGACCGGAACTGACAGTGATAACAATAATTAATGCTTACTTCATAATTAATTGTGATTTACTGGTTAATCCACATAACACCCCTGGGATATAGGTCAGAGTTTCCAGGCCCATAAATGGGAAGGCAGAATATTTGGGCTGTGGCCTGAGTAGAGGGGATCCGTGGTGTTGAGGTCTCAGTGCACTGAGAGTATATATATCCAGGCTGATCCATGCAGGCTGATTCACTCCTTGGTTGAGAAAATCACTTAGGGACCAGCCTCATTATAACCAAGTCTGTAAAATGCTGCAAAGTCTAGGATGAGAGGTGATGGGAGAGGAGCATGCAGAAGACAGACATTCAGGGCTCGCTGAATACTAAGCTCTGCCTTAGGTTCTGTGTACTGAATATGTCAAGAGTGTTTCCAAATACAGTATCTCCCACGTAATAGGCGCAAAGCTATGCACACAGGTTTGATATTAATATTTGAAATAAAAGAAGTGTTAGCTGGAGGCTCAGATATCTTTTTATTACCCAGTTTTTATTGTAATGAGATTTACTTTAAATCCACTTAGAACTGATACACTTGGGTCACAAAAAGTCTACTAAAATAAGTACATGTATTCAATTTCATCCATGTCCCTATATTGTAAATACGTGAGACATTTTCAGTGATTCCTTTTGAAAAAGCAAAGAAGCCGTTCAAAATCATTTATAATTTGAATAAATCCCTTCTTTACATTTGGATTTTCAAGTGTGATGCTTTCTCCAACCAAGGATTCCTTAACCTTTTGGGAGATTGTGGGTCCTGTGGGAGTATGCTGGTAGCAATATGGACTTCCCCCAGAAGAAAACAGGTTTGCATATGAACAAAGTTAGTATACAATTTCAGAGTCTGTGAAGTCAAAGCTACGAAATTCTAACTTCTCATATCCATCACCAATGACAATGCAAATTGGTACAAAGGGAAATTTGGCAATATCTATCAATATTACAAACGAATACACCCTTTTACACAGCCCTTCCACTTTCAGGAAGTTACCCTACAAATATATACTTTTTACATTAGCAAAACGTTGTTTGCACAAAGATTTTTTTTAAAGAGAGAGTTAATTTTATTTTTTCATCTGATTTTTGTTTTTCCTCCACTTAGTTGTATACATGGTGCTGGGGATCAAGCCCAGGTCCTCGTCCATGCCAGGCAGTGCTCTACTGCTGAGCCATCTCTCCAGCCCATTGCCCAAAGATATTAGCTGAGCGTTACGAATTATAGAAAAAGGTTGGAAGCAACTTTAATGTCCACCAACAAGAGATTGGTTAAATAAATTTTAGTATGCCCATAAACTGAATGCAGTGAATCCATCTTTGAAAACAAAAAAATGACAAAATTATTATCATTTATTATGATAAATGAAAAAAGTGAGATATAGAGCCAGGAGTTGTAGTGCACACCTGTAATCCCAGCATCTTAGGAGGCTGAAGCAGGAGGATCACAAGTGCAATCAATGCCAGCCTCTGCAACTGTGGGAGACCTTCAGCAACTCAGTGACACCCTATCTCAAAACAAAAAATACAAAGCACTGGGGAATGTAGTTTAGTGGTAAAGTGCTCCTGGGCTTAATCCCTAGTACCAAAAAAAAAAAAAGTGAGCTATAACACGGTATAAACAGTAAGCTAGCATTTGTATGTAAAAAAGGTAGACTTTTTTTTTACAGTTGGACTGTAAAATGGAGCAGCTTCTATGGAAAACAGATGCAGTAATTCCTCAAAACATTTAAAATTGATCAGGTGCATTGTACACGCCTATAATCTCCATGACTCGGAGGTTGAGGCCAGAGGATTGTAAGTTTGAAGCAAGACTCAGCAACTTTGGGAGGCTCTAGGAAATGTATTGAGACCTGTCTCAAGATAAAAAAAAAAAAAATTAAAAAGGACTGGGGTTGTAGTTCAGTGGTAAAGCACCCCTGAGTTCAATTCCCAGTGCCCCCCACAAAAAAACTTAAAAATCAAATTTCTATATGACCCAGGAATCCCACTGCTAGGTATATACCCAAAAGAATTGAAAGCAGGGCCTCAAAGAATAGTTATACACTCAAATTCACAACAGAGTATTTGCAATAGCCAAAAGGTTGCAGCAACCCAAGTGTACACTAATAAATGAATAAATAAACAAAAACATATAATGAAATATTATTCAGCCTTAAAAAGGAAGGAAATTCTTACACATGCTACAGCATGGACGAATCTTGAGGACAGAAGGTAAAATGGTGGTTGCCAGGGATGAAGGGAAAGTGGAATTGGGAGTTTCTAATGGGTAAAGAATTTCATTTTTGGGGCTGGAGCGGTGGCTCAGCGGTTTTGGCGCTTGCCTGGCAAGCACAAGGACCTGGATTCAAACCCCAGCACCACGTGCACAACTAAGTGTTGAGCAACTAAGGCCATGTGAAAAACTCAATAAAGTTGTTCCTCTCTTTCTCTGTCTCTCTCACTGTCCCTGTCTCTTTAAAAAAAAAAAAAAAAGAATTTCATTTTGTAAGATGCAAAGAGTTTTGTTTTATTTTTTGTTTTGTACCAGGGATTGAACCCAGGGCTACTTAACCACTGAGCCACATTCCCAGCTCTTTTTTTTATTTTATTTTTTATTTTCAGACTGGGTCTTTCTAAGTTGCTGGGGCTGGCTTTGAACTTGTGATCCTCCTGCCTCATCCTCCCAAGCCACTGGGATTTCAGGCATGCACCACCATGTCCAGAAGATGAAAAAAAGTTTGAAGATTGGTTGCACAACAATACGAATGTACTTCACACGACCGAACTGTACACTTAAAAATAACTAATATTATAATTTTATGTAATATTAAATTTTTCAAAAAGTAAAAAATTGAAAGTATGTTCGCAGTGTTACTATGGAATACCCTTGAAGGGCACATAAGAAATGGGTAACACTAGTTGCTTTCAGAGAGGAACTCATGCACGGGAATGGGAGGAAAAGTTTTTAAATTGTAAACTATATTGAACATATAAATTATATATAAAATATTTGTACATAGTTTAAATTAAAAGAATAAATCAGCTACCCCATACCCACCTTCTAGGTCAAGAAACAGAATGTGGGTGCTGGAGCGGTGGCTCAGCAGTTTCAGTGCTTGCCTGGCAATCACAAGGACCCGGATTCAAACCTCAGCACCACGTGCACAACTAAGTGTTGGAGCAACGAAGACCATGTGAAAAACTCAATAAAGACGTTTCTCTCCTGTCTCTCTCACTTCCCTCTCTCTTTAAAACAAAACAAAACAAAACAAAAGAAACAGAATGTGGTCATTTCCCCAAAATTTCCCATAAGTCCTTTATTAATCATATTCTTTTTTTTTAAGAGAGAAGAAGGAGAAAGAGGGAATCAATTTTATTTATTTTTCCATTTTGCCTTTGTTTCTCTGACGCTTAGTTGTGTATGTAGTGCTACGGTTCAAACCTGGGTCCTCCTGTATGCCAGGCAAGTGCTCTAAGCACTGAGCCACCACTCCAGCCCCTCTTGATCGTATTCTTTTTTTTTTTTTAAGAGAGAGAGACAGTGAGAAAGAGAGATTTTATTTTAGTTTTTCACGTGGCCTTCGTTGCTTCAACACTTAGTTGTGTATGTGGTACTGGGGTTTGAACTGGCATCCTCATGCATGCCAGGCAAGCACCGTAACTGCTGAGCCACCACTCCAGCCCCTTGACCATATTCTTAAAGGAAGGCTTTTCAGGATGTGCCTTTTCAAATTCCAATTTTTTATATGTTACCTAGTAAAAATTGCAAATTTGGAAGTTTCTGCATTCCATGTTATGAGATGATGACGAAATGTGGTATAGAAAACATGGTACACTAAAAACGCAGAGAACAGGTAAGAGCCACAAATTGGGTATCCTAAATTTAAAGCACATAGGCCTCATACTATCCAGAACATGCCATATCCACAACTATATAATGGTTAAAGCCCAGAACTGGAATCAAAGTGTCTAGGCTTGCATCCCAGTTTTACCATTTAATATTTGTGTAAAGTCAAGTAGGCCTCTCTCTCTCTTTCTGTCTCTCTTTCTTTCTCTCCCCATCCTCCATGCTGTGGGTGGAACCCAGGGCCTTGTACTCAGGAGACCACTGCACCAATGAGCCACATCCTCAACCCTCAAGCAAGTCTTAAGCTTCAGCTTCCTAATTTATTCAGCAATTCAACAAATTGTGTGTCTCTTATGCACTCACTGTTATGTGCCAGACACTGTTCTGGGCACTGGTAGTACAGCAGTAAAGAAAAGAAACAAAATAATCCCTGCCTTCTTGGAGCTCATGTCCTATTGCAGGGAGACAGGCGATAAATTAAATAAATAAGAAAAAAATATATGGTCTGTCCAGTTGTGATAAAGGCTGAGAAAACTAAAGCAGGAAGGGTCGTGGAGTCCGTCAAGGGGAGTTGTAAACTAAATAGTGTTTCAGGATAGGCCTTTCTGGGAAAGTGACATTAGAGTCAACACCTGAGAGGGGAGCAGATCCAAATCCGGTGGCGATGTGGTGGAGAGAGCATTCCAGGTGGAGGGAAGGGTGAAGGTGAAGACTCGGGGACAGGAACAGCCTGGGCTGTTCTTAGAAAGAGTCAGGAGACTGGAGCTAGTGGAGCTGATAAGGGGAGGCTGAGGATACCGTTTAGATCAAAGAAGAAACTGGCCTCTCCAAGAGGCTGGATGTCCACTGATTTAGATGGGGAAACCCTGGAAGATAGTAAGCTTGCATTTTAACAAGAGGTCTGGCTACCAGAAGGAGAACAGACTCGCAGGGGACAAGGGCAGAAGGAGGCGATTGGGATCATCCAGGCAAAAGAGGAGGAGGATTGAACCGGGGAAGCAGCTGCAGAGGAGGAAGAACTGGTCAGTTTCTGGCTGTAGTTTGAAGGTTCAGCAGCAGAACTAGATGACCAGATTAGAGTTGAGGTGTGAGGGAAAGAGCTGAATTCAAGATGCCTCCAAGGATTTTTGTTATTTTTTTTAAGAGAGAGACAGAGAGAAAGAGAATCAACTTTATTTATGTTTTCATTTTTCCAGCACTTCATTATGTATATGGTGCTGGGGTTTGAACCTTGCACATGCCAGGTAAACACTGTAACCACTGAGCCACCGCTCTAGCCCCACTTCAAGGCTTCTGACCTTGTCCTTTTGAAGGCTGGAATTGCCATGACCTGGGATGATTTTTGTTTGGGGCAAAGGAACGAGACAGGGGATATTAGGAGCCAAGTTTTAGACATTTTAAACTTGAGATCATGCATGCCTGTAGTCCCAGCTAGTTGGAAGGCTAAAGAAGGGAGGTTTACTTGAGCCCACAGGCTTGAGACCCACGTGGGCAGCATAAAAAATGCCTCACAAAATAAACTTGAGGTGTCTCTTAAATATCCAAACAAAGATATTGAGTAGACAGTTGGACATTTGATCAGGAATTTGGGAGCAAGTTTGGGGTATAACAATATTCATCTGTAAAACTGGGTTAATCACATACAATAATTATTTGGAGGGTTAAACAAGACAGAGCATGTAAGATGCCCATCTGTGTTTGACCTGTTATTTTTATTAGAATTTCAATCCTCTCAGTCAGTATTTATATCATGATTATAAAGTTATGAGTGTGGTTGCTTTTGAGATCAATAACTTGTTTCTAGTTTCAGTTCCCAGGAATGATTTGCAAAAGAAAACAAAGTCTCTCGAGTCACATCAGTATTGTTGGAGTAGCTTTCCAGCACTCAGAATTTAAAAATCTGAAGCCTTTTGCTTGCATTTCACAATCTTTGATGGGAGATTCTGTCAAGTTTTTGTTTTTTGGGGTTTTTTTTTTTTTGTACCAAGGATTGAACCCAAGAATGCTTAACCACTGAGCCATGTCCCCAGCCCTTTTTTTTTTTTTTTTAATTTTGAGACAGGGTCTCATTAAGTTGCTTAGGGCTTTGCTAAATTGCTGAGACTGACTTTGAACTTGTGATCCTCCTGACTTAGCCTCCCAAGTCCCTGGGATTACAGGTGTGCATCACCTGTTTCTTACACAATCAGCATGTTATTTCATTGACCCAGAATCGATTACAAGTTTTGGAGAGGACATGACATGGAAAATGAGGTGTTTTATCAGGAGAAACTGAATACCAGCAAGGCCCCTATGGAGAGGATGTTCCCAGTCCATGCTGTGACCTTGATGACACAGAAGGTTCAAGTGGAATGAAGCCATGAGAACTGTCTGCCCTGTCTAGACTTCAATAGCTATAAATGTTATCACAAGTCGCAAGTTTATCTGATTCCTTTTAAAATTGATTCACAAAATCTATGACCTGTGTCCATCTGAAATAGCAAGCTTCTCGAAGGAGAAGCACACCCTTGCCATCTTCTATTATTTTATTCAGAGATCTTTAGCTGTTATTATGCTGGGGAAGCAGAAACAAAAGCTGGTGTGGTTTTATTACACACTTCTAAATCTTTGAAGCAAGGAGCGTCTAACATCAAAACTTAAACAACAGGGTCTCTCATTATTTTTACATGTCTTTGAATTTTGACTATAAAATCCTTGACCCTGTAATTCTCTTCAATATCTATGACAGGCCTAATACTCAATAATTGTCTATTAATAATCTTCCCAATCTCTTTTGTATCCACAGGAAAAAGACATTGAATCAGTTCAAACAGTCCAAAAATTCTCCTATAACAAATAGATGACTAAGGTCACGACAATCACAGGCCCTGTTTGATGAATTTAGCATTAGCACAACAACACAGATACAAGTAGACGTACAAGCGAGGGGACAGAGAAGAAATGAACAGCCACACAGAGAAAGGCTCTCTCCCTGAATCCTTGTTATTTTCCATCTTTAAAAGAGACCTCATAAACGGAACTGATTACTGCTAATGAAGAAGTAATTGCTCAATTAAACTTCATGAAGCACCGATTTCATTCCTTCTCCCTGATTCTTTTGTAAGTTTCTAATAGTTTCTACATTCATTGTTACTGTGCATCAAGTGCTGGCTCCATGTGAGAAAAACAACCTTTCTGCCAGGAGTCAGGAGAGCAGGACACCTGGAGGATTGATCCTTAGAGGTCCCGTGGCCCAGCAGCATGTGTGTGGGGTTGAGGGTTCCCTCCTATCTTCAGTTGCCTGAAAGCACCCCAAACCTGGGTCCCTGGCTATACGTCCCAGAACCCCAGGAGAAGAAGAGCCAAAAGATTCAAGAACTCTGAGCCTGTAAAATTTGTAACAAAAACTCAACAAATTTGTACCCTGTATTCTTTATTAACTTTAAATAAATTTTAATTTCATGTTTTCAGCCAAGCTGAGAAGGAAAAGGGAGGAACAGGCATGGTAGTGACAGTGGGAAAGGCTAACGGGGTGTTTATACCCCAACAACTCTTTGACTTTAAGATTTAGAACTCAGGTTCACCAGAAAAATATAGCTTTTTGTTGTTGCTTATGGGCAGATAAGTTTATCATCTGAACCAGAATACTCTGGAGAGCGAAACAAGGCAATCTAAATTCCACTAGTCGAGCAAGCATAAACTGGATCATCCAGCCAATGCTGACATCACCTTTATCACTAAATAAGTCCCTAGCTTACCAAAATTTCTTCATCATGAAGGGATCTGACTAAAAAAAAAGTTCCAAGGCTACCCACAGCATAAATGCCCTCATCTTCCAGAATAAACAGGTCCTGGTGTTTATGAACATAAGAGCGTGGTTCTTTCTCTCCTTTCTGCTTCTCTTCTGACAACTCTCTAGTCATGTTGACTGTCTACCCAGCCTTGCTGCAGCCTCAGTCCCTACACTCTTGCTCCAGAAAGTTCATCCAGAGGTCTGAAGCTTCTATAATCCATCGCCCGCATTCAGTTAATGAGCGGTGAGCTGCATATTGAAAATTTCACTGAGAGTCACAACACGATTTAGATTTAGTTTTGTCTGCCTCTACAAACCAAGACGGAGGTCCTAAGAAAATTTCCAGAGTCCTATCAGATAGGCAGCCCTCCTCATTCTAGCCTGAGGTTCCTCTGGGGCGCAGAATAGGCATCATCTTATTCTATACTTGCACTGGCCCATGCTGAGCACAGGACCAGTACGGAGTGAGCTCACAGTGTGTGTGACAGAATGATCGGGCAGCTTCCTCACCTCCCTCAGCTCTGAGTTCCTAAGTGCCTATGACTTTCCTACCCATTTCAGTATAGTGAAGGAGAATCCTGTCCAAGATCCTCTATCAGCCAGTTGGATTGGGCTTCTGCTGCCAGCCCTCAGAGACTGTCTAGCTTTCAGTGTCTCCCAAGTATTGTGCTGAACCAAACGGAGCCTGACACAAACTACGAGTACTAAGTTTGGGCACAGGCTGAGTCCATTCAGCTCAGGAACATTCAACAAAACCATTACCTTCCCAGTCTCAGGCTGGGTGCTGGAGACACATAATGAGAGTCACACATGACCTTGAAAAGCTATGGCATGGTGATTAATAGCAACAACTCTGCAGCTAAACTGCCTGGATCTGTATCCCAGCCCCACAATGTACTGCCTAATTATCCGTAGGTGAATATTTAACCTTTCTATACCTGAGTTTTCCATTTGTAAAATGGAACTGATGCAGCTTGCTTCAGAGGGTTGATGGAAGAATATGCGATCATTTAGAATCCTGCTTGGCACAGAATCAATGCTCAGTAATGCTTCAGCTTCTCTGCCTGGAAACCTCAAGCTTAGCCCATTTCCTTTCCTTCTCCCTGTTTCTGGCTAGCTCCCTCATCTCAGGAGGGTCTTGTCTCTGATCCTGGCCCCCTTAGTGCTGGCCCTCCAAGAAGGACACATCCCCATACTTACACTTGGCTGGTGGCTTGTCCACTAAGATTCAAACACAAAATCTCCAGAGCTTTGGCAAGTATCTACCCTCCCTGAACCCAAGTGAATCATCACGTAACTATTCTTCTAAGGAGAAAAGACTTAGTCAGCACATGAAAGGAGCTGCCATGAGCCAGAAGCCTGTGTTCCAGAGCAAACCTTGCACCTATATATTTCCAATTTTTTCAAAGACAAAGTTGGGAGTTTCCACTCACCTCTCAGAAATTCTGATACCAGTGAACAGTGAAGAGAAAGAGTCCTCCTAGAATTTTTAACAATTGTAATATTAATTTCCTCTCTATGAACTCTAAGTTCTCTACCAGGTACTAAGTTTTTTTTAACTAGTAATTATTGCTTGTGATATATTTATTCAATTAGACAGACATATACCTTTCCTTGTGTTTCTCAAGGAATCTTTAATGTGATTACCAAAGCCACTACCAACCAAGATGGGTAAACTTCAAAATAAACTGAATCCATTTTACTTGGGTTAAGTCAATTCTAAATTTCTATGACTTGATAGTTCATAACAGCCTCAGATTCCAAATAATCTCAAATTATGACATTAACAGTTTCATCTAATGATCCTCTTGCTGTTATGCGTAACCCAGCCGAGTTCACAGGGTGATGACCCTGTTTGCGTTATCTCTAGCACTTAAATGGATAATTTCAGTGCAAAATGAATGATTAAAAATTCTCAGCTAGTAAACATAAAAACTTTCCTCAAATGTAGTCATTTTATCAAGTGAAAATTGCCACTTTTTTGCCACCATCTCCACTGACTCCAGTCCTTGGAAATGCTTCTTACCGAGAGATCTGAGTTAGATCCCTAAGACAACATGGTGAGTTATTGTTCCCCAGAATTCTCTACTTCCAGAGTGACTTAAACAAATCTCTGTCCTAACTTAGTTTCTTTTTGTTAAAACCCTGCTCTGGAGCCAATGGCTCAGTTGCCACATGCTCCTAATGAACACCTACCTGCTTTCTTCTACTGGTGTCCGCGGTCTTCACGGTGATCACAGAGCATCAGTCCTGGAAGGAACTTGAGAGACCAGCCAATCCAAACCCTCATTTTACCAGCATCGACTACGGAACCTACAAACAGGTAGACACTTGGTCAAGGTCATACAGCTCATTAATTCAAGAGCCAGGAACAGAATTGCCGAACTGGAGATTCATCACCCTGTGGTGTCATTCTTCTTCCAACCAGTTCTTTTGCTCTCTGCCCTAGTTGGCTTTCATGCCCTTGACACACAGTCCACACCCTTTTGGAATGTGCCAGCAGCCTGCAAGGCTCACCTGGAGTGAACTAGCTCAGCTCTGCTGGCCCCGGGGGGTAGAAGAATGAGTGTCATATGGTTCTCTTATACAGGGATACACATGATGTTGAAGTATATCCATCGCTGCGTGCCTGCCAAGTCCGTCATGGTGACAGGACTACAAGCTGAACCAGCAGAACCTACAAGTTGTTTATAACCTCTGAGGCTTCTAAGTTCTTTCCCTCATAATATCTGGCTTATTTTATTCTACAACAAAAGTGTTGGTACTGCCCCTCCTCCATCAACTTATTTAACAACAAACATTTACTTAAGAGACACTGAGAAGCTCACGTTTACGAGGCACTGTGCTAGCTTCAAGAATTAAAAACTGAGAAGACATGATTCTACATTTTAGTGGACAAGATGAGCATTTAGACAATGACAAGATACTATGCTAAGTGCTTTGACACTTGGACACAAGTAGGCACAGGTTTCGCAGACACAGAAACGAGAGCTATGCAAGTATGGGAGAGTTAGTGGAAACATTTTTAAAATATCTTTTTTATTTAGAATGGTTTAAGATTTACTGCATAATTCACAGATAGTGCAGAGAATCCCACGTACCCCTGGCCCCAGCCTCCCCTAGTATGAACATCTTATATTATGTAGGTAAAATTGTTAGAAGTAAGGAGCCAGCACTGACCCACTGCTATTCCTAGTAGAGATGTTTTGACTTCTAAGGTGATTTCTGGATGACATGAGGATTTAACCAGACGAAGAGCTAGGAAAAGGAATTCTAGTCAGAACATATATGTGAAGATCTAAAACAAAGAGTCTGGCGAGTTCAGGGTACAGTGGTGGAGACAGAAGTGGGAGATGGATCAGAAAGAGGACTGAGAAAGAGTAGAAAGGAATGATGTCACTGAGGGAGATGGGGATGGGATCGATAGACCCTCTAAACAGAAACAAAGCATTTGTATATTTTTCTGAGGGCTGATTAAAGTATTTTATACAGGATGCTAAAGTATTTTATACAGGATGCTAATATTAAACAAATTATATTTAGAAATATCACTAAAACTACAGGATAGAAAGTGTACCAACTGAGATAAGAGAGAGAAAGAAGACAGTTGGCAGATGGCCTGAGCAAAAGTCCTGCAGAGGGGACAGAAAGAACATGAGTTTTAGATATATTAAAAAGATAGAATTGCCAATGGATTACAGAACATATTTTGAAAAACTATACTCCTCTGAATTAGATAATTTGGAAGACGTGAAAAAATTTCTAGGCACATATAACATCCCCATATTGATGCAGGAAAATATTGAAATCCTAAACAGCACAATAACAGGATGAAATAACTGAAATCCATATAGCAATTAAAAGCATTCCAAAGAAGAAAATCCCAGGTCCTGGTGGATTCCCCTCTGAGTTTTACCACACCTGTGAGGAGGAGCTAACACCTCTCCTTATTAAGCTATTCCCAGAAATTGAAAACGAGGGAACTCTCCCAAACACTTTTAATGAGGCAACCATAACTCTGATGCCCAAATCCAACAAAGACACATCAAAAAAAGAATGTATCCCTGATGAACATTGATACATAAATCCTTAACAAGGTTCTAGTAAACCACATTCAAAAACACATTAAGAAGATAATTCATCACAATCAAGTGGGCTTCATTCCAGGGATGCAGGGCTGGTTCGACATACACAAATCAGTAAATGTGATTCATCACTTAAACAGAATTAAGAATAAAAACCATATGATCATCTCAATTGATATAGAATAGGCCTTCAATAAAATCCAGCACATATTTATGCTCAAAACTCTAGAGAAGATAGGAATCAAAGGAACTTATCAACTATGTAAAGGTTATATATGACAAACCCTCAACTAGAATAATACTAAATGAAAATAAAGCAGATAGCATTTCCACTAAACTCAGGAATAAGACAAGGCTACCGGCTCTTACCACTTTTATTCAATATAGTACTGGAGACCCTAGCCAGAGCAATTAGGCAAGAAAAGGAAATAAAAGGATAAGATTAGGAAGAGAGGAAGTCAAACTATCACTTTTTGCTAATGACATGATCCTATATCTGGAAGATCAAGAAAACTCTACCAGAAAGCTACTTGAGCTTATAAACAGATTTAGAAAAGTGGCAGGCTACAAGATCAACACCCATAAATCAATATATTTCCTATAAGCTAACAATAATGGGGCAGAAAAAAAGTCAGGAAATTGGATCCATTCACAATATCCTCAAAAAGAAAAAAATATGGGCTGGAGCGGTTGTTCAGTGGTTACCACACTTGCCTGGCATGTGTGAGTACATGAGTTCAAACCCCAGTACCATGTACATGACATAGTGTCCAAGAAACGAAAGTCACATAAAAAGCTAAGTAAAGATTGCTTCTCTCTCTCTCTCTCTCTCTCTCTCCTCTTTCTTTAAAAAAAAAAGAATAAAATATTTGGGAATCAATCTAACAAGGGAAGGAAAAGTCCTCTACAACAAAAATTATTGAATACTAAATCAAAGAAGACCTGAGAAGATAGAAAGATGTTTCATGCTGTTGGTTAGGCAGAATTAATATAATTTAAATGGCAATTCTGCCAAAGCGCTATACGGATTCAATGCAATACCCAATAAGACACCCATGTCATTCTTAATAGATACAGAAAAAGCAATTCTCAAATTCATTTGGAATAACAAGAAATCCAGAATAGCCAAAACATTACCAAGCAAGAAAGATGAAACAGGTAGTTTCATAATACCAGACCTAAAACTACACTATAGAGCTATAGTAACAAAAATAGCATGATACTGGTATCAAAATAAGAATGGAGACCTATAGAATAAAATAGCAGACTCCAAGACAAACCCACAAATCTTTAAGCATCTGATCTTTGACAATGGGGGTCAAAATATAACATGAGGAGAGACAGCCTATTCAGGAAGTTAAAAGTAGTTCCTTATCTCTCACTTTTCACAAAAAAAAAACAAATAAAATGGATCAAGAAACTAGGAATTAAATCAGCTATCATTCAACTGCTAGAAGAAAAATTAGGACCAATACTCCAGCGTACAGGAGTAGGCAATGATTATCTCAACAAGACTCTCAAAAGCAAAAGAATTAAAGTCGAGAATCAATTGAGTTGGATGCCACTAAACTATAAAGCTTTTGCTCAGATAAAACCATCAGAGAACCCACCCAAAGAATGGGAGATAATCATGGCCTGTGTGTGATTACTCCAAAGGGAATTAATATCCAAAATTTACAAAGAACTCAGAAACTTAATATCAAAAACACAATCCAATCAATAAATGGGCCAGAGAGCTAAATAGAAACTTCTCAACAGAGGAAATCAAGAAAGGCAATGAATACATGAGAAAGTGTTCTAATAATCAGAGAAATGCAAACCAAAACTACATAAAGATTTCACCTCACTCCAATCTGATTGTCAAAGATGAAGAATATAAACAACACAGATGCTAGAGAGGTTTTGGGGAGATAGAAACAATAGCATTCTGTTGGTGGGACTGCAGACTGGTATAGCCACTCTGGAAAGCAGTGTGGAGCCTTCTCAAAAAATTAGGGTTGCATCCACCATACGAACCAGCTATCCCTCTTCTGGATATTTTCCTAGAGGAGTTACAATCAGCACATTACAGTGACAGCAAAATCCACGTTCATAGCAGCTCAACAGCTCAATTTACAATAGCTAAATTATGGAACCAACCCAGATGCCCCTCACTAGATAATTGGCTCCCAAAGCTCTGGTATATGTATGCATACATACGTACCATGGAGTTCTACTCAGCTATTAGAAATGATATTATGGTCTTTGAAAGTAAATGGGTGGCAATGGAAGAAATGCTGAGCAAAATTAGCCAAACCCAGAATTTCAAGGGTTGAACATTTTCCCTCGTTTGTGGAAGCTAGAGGAAACTCCGGCTAGGTTGAAAGGTAGTCAAGCAAATGTTCCAGACTCACCAAAGATGAAGTGACACATAATCTAGGGGAACCACAGATATGTAAGGGGGTAAGGGAGAGGGGAGAGGCAGAGGAGGATAGGGAGGGATCTAGGGAGACAATCAACAATTGTAGCATACTCTTTATCCCCCTCCTACACAGCCAAATAATACTTATGCAATCATTTAATTCTGGAAAATTCACAAACTAAACACTTATATTGGGTGTAGGGGCAAAAATAAAAAGAATCAAGAGACTGGGTTGTGTGTGATGTGGGGATCAATGTATATCATATTGTTACTTTACATACATTTATGATTGTAGAATAACTCAACTCCTCAATAAAAAATTAATTAAAAAAAGAATTGGCAAAACTTACAGGTTAATTAGATAAAGGTCTACAGGCAGGGAAAAATCAAGTAGACTCAGATTTCTGCCTTTTGAAACTAGAGGGAATGGATATTGGTGCCAATTACTAGGCTATAGGGCATAGGAGTTATGGTTGATTAGGAGGATGCTATGATTTCAGTGTGTCCCCAAAAACTCATGTGCTGAAAATTTAATTCCTGATGCAGCAGTGTTGGTAAGTGTGGCTGAATGGGTGGTGACCAGGACATGATGGCTCTGACCTCATGAATGGATTCATGCCATTATAAGAAGGGCTTTCAGGAGTGAGCTCTTTCTCTCTTGCCCTCCCGCTTTCCATTATGTGAAGCTGCAGCAAGAAAGCCCCTTCCATACCACATGCTGGTGCCTTGATCTTGGACTTTCCAGCCCTCGAAACTTTGAGGAAATAAACTTCTTTTCTTTATAAATTACCCAATTTCAGGTATTCTGTGTTAACAGCCCAAAACAGACTAAGACAGAGGAGAAGATGATTGATTCCACTTTAAATAAGTGAAGTATGAGGTACTCATGGGACAGCAGAGTAGACAGTGGAGTTAAGAGATTAGTTAAATATACAGGTCTATGTTTCTAGGGAGAAATGAGCTAGAGATGTGTGTGGTAGATCATTATCCTAAAGATTGCAACTGAATCTAGACTAGAATTGCCTGTGAGTTCAGAAAGAAGAGGATCCTAAAAGAACCTAAAAGAATGCTGCCATTTAAGAGATGACTCAAAGAAGACATATGGATGGAGGTTAAGTATCTGGAAAGATGGATGGAAAACCAAATGATGGTTGGAATGCTGGATAAGAGGGAAGAACTTTCCCGAAAGGGTCACATAGCCAGTAGCATCAAATGCTACAGAAGAGTTGAGACCCACAAGAGTCCTTTGTATTTGGCAATAAAGTTCTGCCTCAAAGATGGAAGTTTCAGAGAATGGATGGGGCCAGAAGCCCAATATGTCCTTGGGCTGTATAATGAATAGAAAGTGATGACAAGATGACTATGGGTGCTTGTCATTCTTTCTAAAAGATTTGGTGTGAATCAGAGGCCAGAGATAACTTAAATGGGACTGACAAATGATAATAGATACTGTTGTAGTAAAAAAAATGTTTTTACTTGTTCCATTTGGAGTATAACTAAGCCATATTTTTTCTAGTGAAAATTTGTGTAGTATTAGTAGTAGCTATCATTTACACAAAGCTCACCAAAAATCAAGCACTTAAAATACATTATTTTATTTAACATTCTAAACAACACTTTGAAGTAGATGCTATGTTCCTCTGCTACAAATGAAGAAACAAAAGCCTAGAAAGGTTGGAAATCTGGCACAAGATCTCAAAAACAACTTTAAAAAGGAGCTGGCATTGAAAGCTGACCTTCATTCCAAAGCCCATGTTTTTCTTCTGCAACTACACTGCCTCTCCTAACGACTTCCTGCAGCTGGACTTCATTTCACATTGGAAAGTCAAGAACTCCAATGGGTGGGCTGTGAATTCCACCCACCACTGTGAGAGACCTGAGGGAATAGGAGGATACCTACACACACACTGTTCTTGTTCATGGACAATCTCTGAATAAAGAATTGAGTCTCTGGCTTTGAGTTCCAGAAGTCCTTGCCCCACAGTAAAAAAAAAAAAAAAAAAAAAAAAAAAAAAAAAAAAAGAAGGAAAGAAAAAGGAAAAGAAAAAAATCCCCTTTATGATTTTTTTAAGAGAGAGTGAGAGAAAGAGAATCAATTTTTATTTTCATCTGGTCTTATTTCTTCCAATTCTTAGCTGTGTATGCAGTGCTGGGGTTTGAACCTGAGTCCTCACACATGCCAGGCAAGCGCACTATCTCTGAGTCACTGCTCCACCCCCACCTTTAGGATGTTTATGTGTACCTGTGCATGTATGTGGGGGACACAGGGCCAGAGATCTCAGAATGAATGAATCCATCACTGTTAACTAGAAAAGTTAAGGTTGTGAGGAAGGGGAAATTACCAACTTCTATGACATTTTGGCAAAAATTATTTTTAATCTGGAGAAAAGCATCAGGGAAGACTTAGTCATTACAGGACTATGAAGGAAAAAGAAATTTGTGTTTGGTACTCTCACAGACACAGCTGGGCCCAGCAGGCACTTGGTATGGAGAGGTTGGCTTGGCTCTCACCAGAGTTCACAGGAGACTGATGAACTCCCTGGAACTGGGGATGCTCAAACAGCAAAAGAGATTCTGCAGTTGGAGGCCAAGCCCTGAGATTTGGAGAGACCCTCTGAAGAAAATGGTTCAGATAGGTTTCCTACATTAAGACCTTTATTCACCCCAAATGAATTCTAAATCTTACGTAATGGAAATATTGGCACGTTCCCTGATTCACAGTCTGTACAAGGTATATCAATTACGCTTTGAAGTGCAAGAAAAAATTATTCTGCCTTTAGGAAGTTGTACCTTTTCTAAGATGAGAAAATGAATGGACATCTACTTATCTTTAATCAAGCAGGTCTGACATCTGAAAGTGCCAGGGTAGGGGATGGAGAAGCGACGCTGGTAGAAAGTCTGAAAGGAGTATCACCAATGTGTCAATAGTGGTTTGGGGATCATGAAGGATTGTCTTCTTTTTTTCCTCATTCTCTGTTTTCTAAATATTATTATAATAAGTGTGTAATTTTGTGAAAAAAAGCAAGTCACTAAAATATGATATGGGTTTTATATAATTATATTACTCTAAGTAAATGAAAGCAAATAATGTTAAAAGTCATTCCTTAACTTGATGACATGATACACTTATTTAAATAAATTTTATTAGCCAAACAAAAATAAGTTGTACTAAAATAGTGAAAAATAAATAGCTATATAAAAATATATAGAATTTGGGGTAAACTTCTTTTGGGGATAATTTCCTTTCAATCTTATATATACACAGTCCCTTATTTTAAAATTCTAAACAGTGCATATGAAATTCATTCCTTCATATACTCAGGGGCACTTGGTGAGATTTTAAATAGAATACCTTTACTTTATTTATTTTTATGCAGTGTTAAGGATTGAACCCAGGGCCTCACATGTGCTAGGCAAGCACTCTGCCTCTGAGCTACAACCCCAGCCCAGTTTTATAAGTTTTACCTATCTTCTGTTGGCTGGAGCATTCAAGAATAAACAACGATATGTTCCTTGTACTTGAGGAGCTTACAGTTTACTTGGAAGAAGATCACATGTTCATAGGTCATCCAGACAACAAAATTCTAAAAAGCAAAACAGAGAACAGGAATAGGAAGCAAATGCCAGGGAGGTGAAGTTGTGAAAGTTCCACTAATTCTTTAAGGTTCTAAAGCCCCCTTTCCTGAAGATGCCTCTTGCTGAGATTCTATCTGCTAGGTGAGGACTCTGGTTAGTATCTAACACAGAACAACCCTTATTGGGAATCTGAGTGTACTTTCCTGATCCTGATCTCTGTTTCATTCATTTTGGGTCCTCAGTGGACCTCCCAGCCACATTTATTTAAGGAGTTCCAGGCCATGTGCTTCTCCTGCCAGAATGAGGAAGGAGAGGATGGAGCTGGATAATAATCAGTCCAGATTAACAAGTGGTGATGGGTGTTGGCAATGTGGGAAGAAGGGCTTCCCTTGGCCTGTTGATGAATAGCAGCCACCTCTTATCCTGTCCCTTCCGAATATTCTTTCATCTTCACCTTTGTAGGAAGAATTTTCAGTGAGAATGTTTACAATTAAAGTATCAAAAATTGAGCAAGGTGGGGTTGGGGATCTAGCTCAGCGGCAGAGTGCTTGCCTATAGCATGCGCAAGGCCGAGCTTGGTCCTCAGCCCTGGGGGAAAAAAATGAGCAAGGTATAATGGGGAAAATGCCAAACTGGGCTCTCAGAGACCTATCCTAGTTCCAAGTAGCTGTGTTTCTAACTAGCTCCTTCCTTCTGGCCTCAGTTTCAGGAATCAAACTGTTCAATACTCAAAATCTATAGCTCCGTATAAATTAGAAAAACAAGGTTCCTGTGATTTTATATTGGATTTATTCTTCAGTCATGAGTCATCAATCAATTTCTGACCTTGCAAATACAAATTCCTCCCCAGTGATGGAAATTAAAGCACTTAATTCTCTTAGGGTAGGTTGTACACTCTGAATGCTTGCAGGCAGTACTGTCTGGGAAATTGAGGCAAAGGAAATGGCTCCAAAATCCCTCCTGGGACCTAAATGGAAAACAAGAGAGGCTATGACATCAGCTGCCATTTCCTCTGTGATCAGACCAAATAATATAAATACCAATATTAAATTATGTGCACATAATTTTTTACTTTTGCCTTTCAGGGCAAAACCAAGTGAATCCATTTCTCTTGGCCTTTAGTTCAATGTTATGTGTGAAGAAAAGGAAAAATAAGCAAAAAAGTTAAGCATCAAGATTAAACCCAAACCCTTTATCATCCCAAGGAAGAAAAAATGAGGGGTCTAATATTGAAATAACTCAACCCAATGTTGGCTGCCTGAAGCATGTTTTCTCGACTTGCCTCACTTAAACTCTCTGTAACTGAATAATACCACTACCCAAATGCCAAATAAGCACTTTTTAAAAAAACTAACAAAAGGATCCTAACCTTTTTTAATCAATATTACAACTAGAGGAGCCATACAAAGGGAAGACCAAGTTTACCAGGATAAACATATCTGAGACAGAAATAGTTCACCTTCCTAGACTATATCCAGAACCAATTTCTCACTCCAAGATACAGCTGCTCTGCATTTCTATCCACTACCCTTCTCTGTCTCTAAAGTCAGGCAAGCACCAGACCTGTAACTCTGCCTTTAACAGGCCAGCCATTTGCTACATCACCTACTAGGTAAAACCTATACCTCTTTAATTTAGCATTAGATGAATAAAATTCAAATGTTAAAAACCTGTTACAACCTAATACTTTTTTTAGAGATATAGTGGGAAGGGGAAGGGTGGGATAAGGGAGGGTAATTGGGGGGGGGCACTCCTGGGGGTAATTGCAATATCCAGAATATATACACATTTTATATTATTTTGTTAAAAACTTGTATGGCTGTTCAAAAACAAAAAAAACAAAAAAATCTGTTCTTTGAACAAGAAACCTTACTGTGGGCTAGTTTCTCCCTTCTTTTGTTACCTAGGAACCCAGGCAAGTCACTCAAAAGACTCTCAGTAAAGAAAATATGGTGGGGCTGGAGTAGCAGCTCAGCGGTTATGCACTTGCCTGGCACGTGCAAGGACACAGGTTCAAACCCCAGTGTCATATACACAATGAAGTGTTGGAGCAACGAAAGCCACTTGAAAAGCTAAATAAAATTGATTCTCTCCCCCTCTCTAAAAAAATGAAAAGAAAATACATGGTAGTTTCATGTTAAATTAGACCGGCATTCAGGACTAAGTTAGAATCATAAAATAAGAACACTAGAGTAAGAATTCCTTCCTTCCCAACGTGTTTTGCCTCACTGTTCAGATGGATGATATCTGCCTTATTGTTCTTCCTACAGTGGCAAAAAGGGTATACTGTCTATTTTGCTCTCTGACCACATTTGATGATATTTTGATATTCATACAATCTAAATCATTATGTCTTCAATGACATGATTAGAATTCAAAACACATAGACTGGTAGAATTGGAAGGAATTTTCAGAAGCATTTAATCATAAGTCTTCCCTTTGAACTAAAGAAGTGAAGTTGCAGTGAAACAGAGACTTGTCCCTTTTCACAAGGACAGTGAGTGGCAGCGTCACATTTAAGGACCATGCTTACAGTTTTCCTGTTCTTTCCATGGTCCCTGCTGATTTCCAGCATCAGCGAAGATTTTCCAAACACTCACAAATGGCTGACTGGAGACTAATCCTTGGGAGTCAGCCCCTCCCATTCCAGAGTTGTCTCTGCTATTCCACTTTATGAATTATAAATGCAAAAGCATACTTAAGTTTGAATAAGCAGATGAGTTCTTTTTCTCACCCAGTGTCTTATACTCTGTCCATCAGGAAGGTGGGTGGCAAAGCTTAGTTATCAGTTGCCACACTTAATTGATAAATTAGAAATTATTGTTCTAATTTATCAAAAATTCGTTGTTACTATGGAATGTGCTGCCAAGAAGGAGCATTCTGTTAATGAGTTTTGTGAGCAATTCAGTCATCTGGCTCATGTCTGAGAATTATATATGGCTAGCTGGCATTCATAACTTAGAGTAGCAGCCTGTTAAACAATGGTTTGATGGTTTTGTGAACTCCTATTTCCTCACTCTAGGAATGTCCATACTTGTAGGTACTAACTGCTAAAGACTACCAGGAGAGCAGTAGGGTGCAGAGGAAAGAGAATTCAATTTGACACTGTAATTATACGCACTAGAACCCTGTCCCTCCACATCAGTAATGTTATCTTTGGCTTAGCTCAGGGACGTTGCCTAGAGCCTAGATGGCTAGATTCATCCATGTCTATTTCTATACTTACGGCCTAGCCCAATGACCTTCCCTGGATCCTGGCTGGCTGGATTCGGCCTCCTGTCCACATAAGGCAAAAGGTGGAAAAATGAAAAGATGGAAAAACTGTCCAGTTTTATCAAACTGCACAAAGTTTACTATTCATTTTTCTATTTTTTGCCTTATGTGAGCAGGATGCCAAATCCAGCCAACCAGGATCCAGGGAAGGTCACTGGGCTATGTGGGAAGTAACAGAAGGGCCACCCCATGCTGGAGCTATAACTCTGGAGAAAGGGAACTGATAAAACAAACAAACAAAACAAAAAACTTAATTTAAATTTTGGGACTTTCCTTCAAACCAGCGACAACTGCCCTTTGCTGGAAGGAAAAATGAATGTTAGTAATCTCTGGGCCCAAAGTTTAGTTGCCTCTAGCCTTGCTAGCAGTGCACATTGACCTTTTTCCTTTCTTACCTCTTGCCAGAAGCTTTCTAGCCCATTTGAGATTTCTATAAAACCAATTTGGAGTTCTGTTTATTCTGAAGCTTTTTAGCCAATTCGGTATTTCTCTGAAATCAATTTGGAGTTCTTTCTTGAACTTGTTTGACCGGAAAATTTGGCCTTGTATTTAACAGGGGTTGTCAGATACCAATTTGTTTGGAAAAGACACTAAGAGGAGTTGAGACCTAGGGTGTTTGCTTGGGAGGACTCTTATTAAACTGAACTATTTCTTATGCAGGGAGATACCAAATTCAGCCAACTGGGATCCAGGCAGGGTCCCTGGGTTACAGTGTTGGTAACACTAACGAAATGACAATAGGAGCTGGGGCGGTTGCTCAGTGGTTATGACACTTGCCTGGCATGCGTGGGGGCCTGGGTGTGAGCCCCAGCACACAGTGGAGCAATGGAAACCTGATGAAGAAAAAAAAAGACAAAAACTAAATGAGGTTTATTCTCCCTCTCTCTCTCTCTCAAAAAAAATTGACTTTAGACAGTGCATTTGGTTTCTAAGCTGCCTTCTCAATATGTAAAATTTGATCAGATTTGAACTTGCTTTACACAGGCTGTTTATTACTAGATCTATATAATAATTTATAATTACAGAAATAAGAATGCAGCAATAATATGGAAAATGTTTTTAAAAAATAACAAGTTTGACAAGCTTTGTTTTTTTTTTTTTTGTTTGTGTTAACTTATCACGGAAAAATTCAAACACTAAAACAATTAGCTAAAATAATATACCAATCACCAGTTTAAATAGTTTCCAACACTGTGTTAATATTTATTCTCTTCCTCAACACTTTTTTCCCTGCCTGAGGTATTTTACAGCACATTTGAGCAAGTTGTTGTTTTAAGTCTCTGTGCTTCAATTTCCTAACTTAGGAAGTGAAGATTATAATGTGTAATTCATGGAGTTCTGAGTATTCAATAAATGTCAGCTATTATTATGGAGGTATCTATGCGCACAGCCTCCTACCGGGAGGTGCAAAAGCACTTTGGAGCGTGGCGCTTTGGGCTCAAAGTCAGAGGATATTAAAGAAACAGTTTGCAGGAGCCCGAGGCTCAGCGGCTAAGATCGCTGCCGCCCCCTTCAGGCCGCCCTTCCTGGGCTACGTTGGATCCGGACTAGAATGTCCCTCGCGGGCTCCCGTCGCCGCGCCGGAAACGAGAGGCGGGAACAGGAAGTGGGGTTGGACCGACTTCCAGGTGCGAGGCAGCCGCTGTGAAGGGGAGAACTGAACGGTGCGGCTGGAAGCTGGTGAGGCAGCGCGGCGATGTTCCGGATCGAGGGCCTTGCGCCGAAGCTGGACCCGGAGGAGATGAAACGGAAGATGCGCGAGGATGTGATCTCCTCCATACGGAACTTCCTCATCTACGTAGCCCTGCTGCGAGTCAGTAAGTGTCCTCCCGGGCTGTGGCCATGAGAACACCTCGCCGACAGCGCTCAGTCACCTCTCGTCCTCCAAGCTGTGGTGAAGCCTTGGGGACCTCAGCTGAGCCGAGCGGCCACGGGGAGCAAGAGGCACGCGCGTCGAGAGCGACGGTAGTCTGGGGTCCGTGGGTTTGGGTGCGGTACCGGAGCGCACGTGGTGGCCTCATCCTGGCTCGCCCAGCCTAAATAGCGAGTTGAAAGCGCTTCAAAGATTATCCCAGAGCAGCTCCCTCCTTTTGCAGACCGAGAAACAGTGCCCAAGTTAGGAAAAGAGCTGGTCCAAGGTCATGCAGCCATACGGCGAATGAACTTGGTCTAGAATCAAAAGCTTTTCCCTCCTTTAGTGCTGACCTTTGAAATTCAAAAGGTTTTGCCTTCTTGTTACTTTTTAATAGAAGGTGAAGTAAATAATTGCTTTTGGGGAAAGCAACGAGAAGAAAAATGAGTTTGTAGGATTAGTGGAAATAGAAACTATTTGTTCCTTACAGTTGGCAGAAAGTTTTTTATTACTCGATCTTCACAGTGGCCCTCTCGGGGAGGCAGGATCTAAGATTCTAAGAGCTCGAAGCAGCTTTATAGATCAGTTCTCTAATTTTACTGATTTGTCTCAAATGATTTACTGCTGTCTCTTCATTCTCAGTACAGTATCCTTTTTATTGTTGTATGCTTTTGTATTGATGGTTGGTCTGGATGGAGAGGCAGAGATAGTTCAGATTACCGAAGGCCATACCAAGGTCATGCAGTGGAAGACTCCTGTTAAGCCTGGTCTGGAACTCTCTGAGGCTGAGGTCTTTTTTCAGCTGTTTCTTTCGCTGTGTATTCTCTCTATTGATCTGCTTCGCCAGAAGAGGGAGCTTTGGAGAACAGAAACAGCCAAATCATCCTCCTCATTCAAGAACTTCTTACAACTCCCTAATGTATTTATTTCCTCCAGTTAACTCGTTTTTGTTGTCCTAGCTGCCAGTAAATTATTTTCTTCTCAGTGAATTTTGCATTTAGTAGTAATTTTACTTCATTATCACTTATTAGGTTCAGGTATAATTTTGTATATGATACATCTGTATTAAGTGTGCAAATCCATGGTTTTCAGAATAGTCAGCAGTGTGTAGTCATCATCACAATCAGTTTTAGAAACATTTTGTTTTTCTTTAAAAGAAATACCACGTCCATAATCTGTAACCCCATTTCCCTTTTCTCCAGCCTTAACAAACACTAATTTGATTTTTCTCTATGGATTTGCCTTTTATGGGTATGTCATTCAAATGGAATTTATACAATATGTGGCCTTTTGTGTCTGACTTATTTCACTTAGCATGTTTTCAAGGTTCATCCAAGTTGCAGCTTATAGCAGAACCTTTTTTTATGTTTGAATAAGATCCTATTGTACAGATATGCCATATTTGCTTATTCATTCATCATTTCGTGGATTTTTCCCCCTGGTTAAGAATTAGTAGAGATTGGATGTATTGCTGACTTTATCCCCTTCTGACAGATCTCAACATTTTCCGTTTAATATTAACAAAATGTTCTAAGTGTACATTATTAAGAAAGAAAGTCATCTGGTGACTTTTTGTGACCACAGCACATTTTTTGGTGAGGGTGAGTACCAGGAGTAAATCCATGGGCTCTTAACCACTGAGCCACATCCCCAGCCCATTTTAATTTTTTACTTTGAGAGAGGGTCTCACTAAGTTGCTCAGGGCCTTGCTAAATTGCTGATGCTGGCTTTGAACTCCTGATCCTCCTGCCACAGCTTCCTGAGTCACTGAGATTAAGGCATGTGCCTCACACCCGGCTGACCTCAGGACAGTAATGTCATTTCTTTAGATCTATGTGACCACACTTAGTTTTCTAGATATTTCTGTGTATGGCATTTTGTTAGACTCTCATAGTAACTGAGTAGGATGCTATGATCTGGAAGGCATAAGTGATAATATAGCTAATCAGAGAGAGAACAAGATAAGCACCCAGCTCTTCTAGTTGCTTACTTCAGTGTTTTTTGCCCCTACCTGTGCCATCTTTCAAATGAGTCTTTAAAGTAGAGAATCTCAGATTGTGTTCTTTAGAGTTTTATTATTTGTACAGCAAAAATAGATCACTAAAGTTAAGGATTATGAAAGAGGATTGGAGTTACTCTTTATGGCTCTAAAGAGGAGAACTACCTCAAGGGAAAATAATAATCATAGTTGAATGACACTGAAATGAATTGCTTTGGAAAGTAGGGAGTCTCTTCTGCTGTGTTTTATAAGCAGAGGCTTGATCGTCATTTAGAGTTTTTTTCAAAACCGTGTTAAATTAAACCTATAAATATCCCCACTTCTAGTCTTTTCTGTCATGTAGCCTAGGGACTAATAGAGCTGAAAACTAATTTTGGGTGTTTGTTTTTTTTTTTAAGCTCCATTTATCTTAAAAAAATTGGACAGCATATGAAGATTGGACATCACGTGTACATGCATGATATGAAGAACCTGATTACAGTTTCTCCTCCTATCTGCAAATGAATGGGCCCAGAATGTTGTAAGAGACTCTTTGGACATAAAAATTCTACTTATTAAGAACAAGTTGGGCTATGGTGACTGACCTTCAAAATATACAACTCTTTGGAAAGTATGAAAAGACATCATCATAGTGTGCCCTTGTGCTTGTGATACTTGGCCTCTGTGAATGTTAATATGATTGTAAATAGTGTCAAACTCCATTTTATTAATAAGGGGATTATGTCTGAAATGGCACTGTCTTGTCAGTCATTTCTGTTTACATTTTTACTTCTCTCCAAAGTGTATTTGTGAAGTCTCTTACAATTATGTCTTAAGAAGTCATCACCCAACCACAATGACATAAATCATAGGACTGTTAGTCTATATTTTTAATAAACATACCAATTAAGAAAATTTGGGTTTTTATTTTTCTTATCCCACTTTCTGCTGAAAACCAATAATCCCTGGTGAGATTATTATAATGTGATTATTACATGCTGCTTTGGGTTGAGTTCCTATTGTTTTGAATTTGAGAATTTGCTGATCCTGATAAAGTAGCATTAAGTTCTACTGCCAAGCAGTCTTTGTGAAAGCAAAAGTACTGTTTGATGCTGAGTGCATGTAGTACCACCAAAGGAAAAAAAATGCCATGTTCTTAAGTCAGATAGTCTTCCAGGTTTGTTGGCAGAAAGGAATAATCCTCCCAAGAACCATCTCTTTTTAGTTAATTGTGTTTCTAAATAACATGATGGTACTGTTACTTCATGATTTTTCTGCCATTGACTTTTTTTTTAAGAGACAGAATCAGTTTTATTTAGCTTTTCATGTGGCCTCTGTTGCTCTGACACATCATTCTGTATGTGGTCCTGGGGTTCGAACCTGCGTCCTTATGCATGCCAGGCAAGTGCCGTAACTGCTCAGCCACTGCTCCAGCCCTGCCCGTTGACTTTTTTTTTTTTTTTTTTTTAAAGAGAGAGGGACAGTGAGAGAGACAGAGAAAGAGAAAAACAACTTTATTTAGTTTTTCACATGGCCTTAGTTGCTCCAACACTTAGTTGTGTACGTGGTGCTGGGGTTCGAACTAGGGTCCTCGCACTTGCCAGGCAAGCGCCGAAACCACTGAGCCACCACTCCAGCCCCCCATTGACTTTTTAATATATTTTCACAACAGGTTTCTTTTCTCCCTTTCTGTCGATCTTTCATACATTTCTTGTCATTTCTTCTTCCTTCCAATGTACAATGTAGTGTTATTTTCATTAGATCAATATCATTAGAGCTCTTGCGTGCTCTCTTCATGGTTTTCTTTTCCTGCGTATCTTGTTTTTCCTAGGCTTGCTTTTTCTGTGAACTTCCTCTAAATTAGTTAAATATTTTGCCATTTATCTAAATTGCACATTGCCATTTATCTAATTGCATCTTCCTGAATAAATTTTTCTTGGAGCTTCTGATCTGTCCTAGTCTGGACTGCTGTGTAGCTATAAACTGGAAACTCCTTTCACCTGTATCATGGGAATTCCTTTTCTTCCTACTCTTTGGATCTCTTGCTTTCTGTTACCTTTTCTTTGTTTACTCCTTTATTTTGATAGAGCCCTTTTTCAGTTTGGAGAAAGATGGCATCAAGGTAAATGTTTTTAAGACCTTGCTGTTCTGCAAATTACTTTTTTCTCTTCAGATATTTGAGAAATTGCTGAATGTAGAGTTTTAGATTTGAAATCTTTTTCCTTTAGATTTGTAAGGCACTGCTGAACCATTCCCTCTGGGTATCAGTGTAGCTAATGGGAAATCTGATGCCTGACCTTTTTTTGGGATCCAAATTTTTCTTTCCTTAGAAACAAGAAACTTTTGTCCTAGTAGTCTTACATTCCATGTTGACACACTTTGGTGTGTGTTTATTTTAATCCACTGTGCTAGGTACTTGCTAAACCAGTTTAAACTTGAAACCTGTCTTCTCAGAAATTTGTCGATTTTTATCAATGGTTTCTTCCCCGTTTGTTTTCCCTTTTCTCCATTTGTAGAATGGTACCACTTTTGATGTTTTCTTTGTCCTTTGCAGTCAGTTTTATCTAAAATTGCTTTCATTGGGTTTTGTTTGACACTCCCTTGGGAATGTGGTTATCCTTAGTTGTGTGCTCATACTTAAAAGCAATGTACTAACAAATTGATTAGCAACTCTGAATTGGTGGAGTTTGTGGGCGTTGAGCCTCACTGAAGGGTGATCTCTTGAGTCATTTTGTGTCCATATCTTTAGGTATTTTCTTTTCAAATAGTTGTTCCTCAGCAAAGACTCTCCCAGTCTCCCAAGTAAAGAATGCACACCTTGCCAGTATTCTGGCAGTCAAGGAAGGGAGAGAGCTGTGATGAGCCCAGGGCAGAGGGGCGTACATCTGAATATTCTCTATGTGTTTGCTCCCTGAGGCTCTGCATTTTTAATACAGTACATCAGCTGAAACTACCTGGTTTCCTACAACCCAGACTCTTGTTTTTATTCATTTCTGAAAAAATAAACCTTTTTTTTTCTGGCATAACTGGGAATTGAATTTACCGCTGATCTATACCCATAGCCCTTTTTATTTTTTATTTTGATACAGGGTCTTGCTAAGTTACTGAGGCTGGCCTCAAACTTGGAATCCTCCTGCCTCAGTCTCCACCGTACCCAGCTAGAAAATAAACTTCTAATTTGAAGAGAGAGCTGGGAAAAGGAGGCTGCCCAGCTGTGATAGAATTGCAGATAGCATCTAATTAGACTTTTAACCAGTTCTTATTTTAGGGCCTATCTACCTCTTCACCCTCTATTTCCAGAATCATGTGAAGCTGCCTGTTCCTGAGCTTTTTAGAAATTCTACAATGTGAATTGAGGTGCTTTTCTTCCTACTGGCTCGTAATTCAGGTTCTTTGGTTCTACTGTTATTCATTACTTGTCCATTTGTGCTCCAGTTTCTAATTTTTTGTTGGTGTTGTTTTTTCCATTCTTTTTGGTTTCTACCTTAAAATAGGCAAAACTTAGTCATTAAATGGAATGTCAGGAGGGATAAACAGATGGCATGTAATTTTTGAACCTGTAGTTCTGTTTCATGTTAGTGATTTATATCCATTTCTGGCTTGATTATGAAGGTGCAGTATATAGCACCATGCTCTTGAGTACTGGCAATAAAGACAGGCTGATTTGATTCTTGGGTCCTGGCTTTGATACTTAAGATATGAAAGCCTTTCAGCAAGTGAACCTCTAAATTTCATTTTCTTCAACTATAAAGATAATAGAAACATCTGTCCACTTCAGAGTACTGTAAATAGAGCAGTTGGCACTGTTATTGACATTTAGTAAATATTATTAATGGTTAATCTTTGATGTAAGTTGTTTAGAAACCATTTGTGCTGGGGCTGGAGCTGTGGTTCAGCGGTTGGAGTGCTTTTCTGGCATGTGTGAGGACCCAGGTTCAAATCCCAGCATCACATATACACAACTAAGTGTTGGAGAAACAAAGACAGTTGAAAAACTAAAGTTGATTCTTTCTCTCTCACTCTCTCCTTTCTCTCTCTCTCTTAAAAAAAAAAAAACAAAATTCAATTTGTGCTGGCGTTCACTGCATAAAGAAGTTTTATTCATGTTCCCAGATGCTATGAGATAGCATGTTGATACTCTAACTGTATATAGACTTCAAAATTATTGTTATTCATTGTCTAAAAATTGGCCTTAACTAAGCATTATTGGTGCCATTTAAAAGATGGAGAGGTTGAGATTCTGAAAGTTTCAATATGGTTAATAAAAAGCAGCTGGCCAAGTCACAGGGGACTTTTAATGTTTGTTTGTTGTCCCTATCCTTAGCTGCTTTTCTTGGGGGAAATAAATGTGACTGCTACTCTGGATTCCAATGTTATGTTTAGGCTATAATAAAAAAAAAAAAAAAAAGATTCAGGCCATACCCTCTGGGAGATCTCAATACTTGGACTAGACAGTTAAGTAGTACACTGAAAATAGTTGGACTATATACATATATAGCTTAGGGGTTTTAAAAATATATAATGTGAAATAGAAAACCATAGCAAATTTGATACTTTTGAAATGGGAACATTGAAGAAAAAGGGATAATAGAAATGTTAATCCCCCAAAACCAGATTATGTAGAGGAATACCAATTTAGTAGGTAGAAATTTGGCCACAAAGTGAATGTCCTTGATGCTGGCAGTGCAACAGTTTTTAAAAACTACCTTTATTTTTGCTCTTTGTAGTTCTGTGAAATAAGTTAGCATTGCAATTAGTGTGTTCAGTAGTTTGTGAGTCGGTAAACTTGAACCTTCCTTTGACACAAAGGCCAAGTACAGGAATCTGAACTTCTTTTTCTCTTCCCACTGCTTTGCTTAAGCTAAGCATGTCTCTCTCTACCTATAAGATCCAGGTACCATACAGTATTGTAAATAGTATAGAAATCAGCTGGACATATTATTCTTTCACTCTAATATAACTTCATAAATTCTGTATGAAGCTTGAGTTACCAAAGAAGCCACAAACGCAGAGATGGGCAGTCTTTCTGTTCAGGGTCAAATGGTAAGTATTTTAGTCTGCCAACTAGGCAGTTGAGAAAGCAGCCAGACAGTATGTAAATAAGTAGGTGTGCCAGTGTCCCAGTAAAACTTTATTTACAGAAATAGATGGCATTTGTTCTGTGGAATGCCTGATTAAAGACAGACTTTGATAAAGTATAAAATGATGATCAAATCAAAGAACTGCTTATTACTTGAAAGGTGAGATATTTACTCTTATTGCAAATCATTTAGGGAAAATGAGTTATCATAAAGTCTAGACTTTACAAAGTCCTAGAGATTTCACATTTATTCATCAATTATTAACTCTTACTATGTACAAGGCACTGTGTGCTGGGAGTTAAGGATGTGGACAGCACAGGCGTGCCTTTTGCAGGCTCTAATCTACCATAGGATGCTGTGTTAGTTGACATCTATAAAAGACCTAGCCTTGCTGGAGAGAGCTTCCCTGAAGAAGTGATGTTTAGGGACCTGAAGGTCTATTGGGGTTACCCAGGGGAGAAAGGTGGAGAAGGGAGGACCAGGCAGGGATCATGTTGATCCAGGTGGAAAGTTCAGAGTTGCCCACTTAAATCAGCATTGGACAAGGTGTATGAAAACTGGATTTGAAGGGGAAATGAAAGGTGTAAAAGAGCAACCAGTATTGAATGAGATATGTGTAGTGAAGAAAGAAAGATATCAAGAAAGACTTCCTGATTTCTGGCTTAAATAGCTGAGTTGTTGGTGCCATTTATTGAACTAAGGAAAGGGTTTCAAGGGGGAAATAATGGGTTCAATTGTGGACCTGAATTGGAAGTTTTTGTGAGATAGAGGTAATTGAGTGGGCATTCGTATATTCAATCATGCCAACATTTTGAATTGAAACAAATATTGCATTTCATTTAGATAGATGCTAAAACCATGTTTATGGCTAAAGGTATGTATCATACAAAGAGGAGATAATTCAGGATTGGAAAATATTTCAAGAATGAGCACACAGACAGCAAATAATGCAAAATGTGGCAAGGGATTTATAGAGGTATAAAGAGAATGGGTCTATATAATAGGAAAAGGAGGAAGGAGTGTGTCAGAGTATTAGTTTCCTATTGCTGCTCCCTTTCAGGGAGTGAGTAGAACAGGTTTGGACAGGGGAGTGCAATCAACGTATTAGTTTCAAATTACTGTATACTTGATGGCTTACAACCACACAAATTGATTTTCTGTAATCCTGGAGGTCAGATGTTTGACATGGACTCATAGGGTTAAAATTCAGCAGAGCTGCATTCTTTCTGGAGGTTTTAGGAGAGAATCTGCCTTGCCTCTTCCAGCTTCTGGAGACTTCCCACTCCCACCTCTGCTTCTGTGGTCACATCTCTGACTGAAATTTCTTCTTCCTATAAGGACCCTCATTGGATCCACCCAGATAATCTACAATAATCTCCCAACTTCAAGTTCTTATCCACAGAGTTCCTTTTGCTGGAAGAGGTAATTTACAGATTTGGGGATTAGGTCATGGGCATCTTGGGGTAGGAGTGGGAGCATTATGTCTACCGAATGCAAAGTGGGTTTAGATTTGGTGGAAAACAGTTGAACTGAGGCAGGAGGATTGCAAATTCTCAGCAATTTTAGTAAAACTAAGCAACTTAGGAAGGCCATGTCTCAAAAATAAAAAGGCTAGAGATGTGGTAAAGCAACCCTGGATTCAGTCCCTGGTACCAAAAAGAAAGAAAGAGTTAAGAGTCCCCTTCTGCCAAAATCTCCTTTTTCTGGCAAGTCATTTGCTGACCTGAGCCTTCTTTAGTCACTCAACTCCATAGTCAGACCCAAGATCTAACACGTAATTCATTGACCCCACCACGCCCTATATATAATCTGTTCATGATACCACCCGGTCTCCACTCTCCTCTACCATGGTCTCCACTCCCCTCTACCATGCCTCTGTTCACGTTTCATCATTGTGATCCTTCACCTTGGATACACCTTCAACTCTTACCTCCCTCTAGCTTCCCTGGCAAAATCCATCTGGTTAAATTCTGCCCACTTCCCTGGTGAGATGGTTTGCAGAAAGTCTTTGGGGGAGAAACCCTTCAGGGAATAACTAAAACAAGTTTTGGACAGGGAAAAGTTAAACTGTGATATACCTGTAACTAGGTGCCCAACCAGGACTGTCCAGGTTTAGCAATGATGGTCCTGAATCCTGGGAAATCCCTCAGTCCTAAGCAAACTGGAATGGTTGGTCATCCTGGTTGCAACAGCAGCTTTAGTCATCCCATGGGTGTTTTGGGTGCTGGGTTGGCCGGCCCATTAGGGAAATTCTGCATCAAGGAAAGAGGGCAGGGTCTTTGAACCCCTGCATGGACTTATTCATGGAGGCGGGCTGCTTGGTGTGAAGGGCATCACTTTGGGGGATGCAGCTTCACAGTGAGCTTTCAGAAGCTAACGCTCCCAGCCCCTGGGAGAGTGAATACTGGTGCTTAAGTTGGACCTTGGTGGTTCCAATCCTTTCTCATAATCTCTTGAACCCACTCCAGTTAGGCTTGCATCCTCATCAGCCTGAAATTGCTCTTGTCAAGATTAACACTAACCCTCCCATCTCCAGGAGCAGCATTTTTTTTTTTTAAGAGAGGGACAGTGAGAGAAGAGAAAGAGAATCAATTTTATTTAGTTCTTCCTGTGGCCTTCATTGTGTATGTGGTGCTGGGGATTGAACCCGTGTACTCGAGCATGCCAGGCAAGAGCTGTAACCGCTGAGCCACCGCTCCAGCCCCAGGAGCAGCATTTACCACACTGCTTCATTGCTGTAACCACCTCTTGGATCTTTCATCACACCGCATTTCCTAATTCTCTTACTTTCTTCCTCGGATTCTATTGCTGGTTTCTCTTCATGTCTCCAACCTCCTGAGAATTGCAGTGCCCCTTGTGTCTGTCCTCAAACCTCTCCATCTACTGTGCAGATTCCACACCAACTCCTTTAGTGATCTCAGATCTCTTGGTATTAAGTGCCATTTCTGGACTGCAAACTCCTCTAAGTTTTAAATCTAGTCTTAGACGTCTCCCCTTAATTGCAAACTTGTCCAAACAGCCAAGTACCTGTCTTTCCCTCATTCAAGAAGCTTAAGACTGACTCAGTCTCAGGAAATAATTTCATCTTTGCAGTTGCCTAGACCACAGACCTGATCATCATCTTTGAGACCTCTTTTTCTTCCCAGGAAAGTCCTTCAGGAAATCATGTTGGCCCTACTTCTGAATTATACTTGAAGTCTGACCTCTCCTCACCAACTTCATTTCTTCCACCCTGATCCAGTCTCATTATTTCACTTGATTTTCTACCCACCCTGCATACTGGGGATTGAACCTAGGGGCACTCTAGCACTGAGTTACATACATCCCCAGCCCTTCTTGTTTTAAAATTGTGAGACAGGGTCTTCTAAGTGGTGGAGGCTGACTTCCAACTTGTGATTCGCCAGCCTCAGCCTCCTGAATCACTGGAATTACAAGTGTGTACAACTATGCTCAGTTATCTCTTCTGAATTATTACATCCTCTTAACTAATATTGCTGCCTTCCACCCTTATCCCTCTATGATATTTTCTTAACATAGCAATCAGAACGGTCCTTCTAGTCAGAAGATATCACTCCAAGCCCTTCAGTGGTTTCCTGTCTCAGTCTAAAAGCCGGAGTCTTTGGTCACCCACAGATTTTGGACAGTCTGGTCCTTTGCTGATACATCTACAGAACTCCCCTCTGCCTTGCTGCACTCCAGCCGCCTTGGCCTCTCGCTTCCTCACACAGCTTAGGCATAATGCTGCTCAGGACCTTGGTGGGTGGAATGTTTGCTCTGCATGGAATGCCCTCCCCTTAGGTTTCCAACTGTCTGGCTTTCTCTTTTTCAGGTCTTTGTCTAAATGACATTTTGTGGGCTGGAATACATTGTAGCTCAGTGGCAAAGCGCTTGCACAGCGTTCGCAACATCCTGGGTTCCACCCCCAGTTCCAAAAAAACAAATAATAAACCCCTAAATGACATTTTGCTTTTTTCTTTTTACTTATTTATTTATTTACATACATACATACCAGCCCAGGATACTTAGCCACTGAACCACATCCCCAGCCCTTTTTATTTTTTATTTTGAGACAGCATCTCTCTAAATTGCCCAGGCTGACTTTGAACTTGTGATTCTCCTGCCTCAGCCTCCTGAATCGCTGGGATTACAGGCATGCACCACCATGCCCAGCAAATGACAATTTCTGAGTGAGGCTTTACACAACTTCTTTATAGACTATAGGATATTTCAGGTTGTGAAGACCCAGCAAGCTAGGCAATTATGACATTTTTTTTCTGTATTTGTATTATACTCTAGTAATTTTAATTTTTTTTGAGAGAGAAAGTGAAAGAAAGGATCGATTTTTATTTATATTTCCATCTGGCCTTTGTTTCTCCAACAGTTAGTTGTGTATGTGGTGCTAGGGTTTGAATTTGGGTCCTTGTGTATTCCAAGCAAGCACTCTACCACTGAGCCACCACTACAGTGGTGACAGAAGGACAGTGAGAGAGAAAGAGAGAATTTTATTTAGTTTTTAATGTGACCCTTGTTGCGCTGATACTTCATTGTATACGTGGTGCTGGGGTTCAAATACACGTCCCCACGCATGCCAGGCAAGTGCTGTAACCGCCAAGCCACCGCTCCAGCCCCTACTCTAGTAATTTTTAAAAATTCATCCTGGGGCTGGAGCGGTGGCTTGGCGGTTATGGCGCTCGCCCAGCATGCACAAGTACACGGGGTTCAAACCCCAACCCCAGCACCCACGTACACAACTGTGTGTCAGAGCAATGAAAGTCATGTGAAAAACTCAATAAAAATTGGTTCTCTCTCTCTCTCTCTCTGTCCTTGTCTCTTAAAAAAAATCAGCCTGTCCAGAATTCCGTACTCCCCTGCTTTACTTTTCTTTTTTTTGTGTGTGTGTATCTTTTTTTTTTTTTTAAAGAGAGAGGGACAGTGAGAGAGACAGAGAAAGAGAGAAACAACTTTATTTTAGTTTTTCACATGGCCTTAGTTGATCCAACACTTAGTTGTGTACATGGTGCTGGGGTTTGAACCCGGGTCCTCGTGCTTGCCAGGCAAGCGCCGAAACCGCTGAGCCACCGCTCCAGTCCCCCTGCTTTACTTTTCTTATCATTTAATATATTTTTCCTAATTTTTTGGCTCAGTCTCTCCCCTCATTAAATATATGCTTGATGAGGACAGGAATTTCTGCCTTGTATTCACTGTGCACCTTGAAGAGTTCCTGACACCCAGCAGGCACTCTGTATTTGTTGAAAAGAATTAGAGTGGAATAGGTTGTGTGTCAGTTGATCCTGGGTCCCAGTTAAGATTGGTGATCATTAATTTGCAGTGCCTGGATGTGGGGTTTTTCTCTGGCACTGCTCTGCTCAGAGCAGACTTGGAGAAGATGGAGAGTTAGATTCATCCAGAATTGAGCCTTTGCCACATGGATGATGTGAGCAGACGGAGGTAGGGCTGCCTGAAATGATGCACAAGACATCTAGTAGCATAAGGAGGAAAAAGCAGGAAGGAAATTGAAGGGCCAGTCCCGCTAAGGGCAGCTGAGTGGCAGGCAAGAACCCTGAGACCTCTTATTCCCCAAATAGCCGTGGAGAAAAAAGTTCCTATTGTGAAAAATAGGACCCATCGATTCTGTTTTGTCTTGGAGAGAAATCACCAGCTGTGGCCTTTCAAGCTATTACAAAAGGTGGAATATTTGAGTTTGTTGGTTTTACAATGAAGTGTACATGGGGTAGCCTGGAAAGAACCACATCAGACCTTCCACCACAATTTCTGCTCTTCATTTAGGAGTAAAGTGCAGATGTGTTCATGATACCAGAAGATGAATTTCATGGGATAATGCTGACACTGGAGACTTCTGCAGGATATAATACAGCAGTGGGAGCCTGCGTAGAGCCTTTCTTCCCATTGCCTCTGATTTTTTGATCAAATGGGAAAGAAGCAATATTTAGGATATCTTAAAATAATAAAGATACTGAAAAGTTCAGAATCGTGGTAGATAAGAATTAAAAACAAATGAAAAAAATGAATTGCTCATCTTAACAGTTGTAAAAACTGTTTTCAGCGTACTTTTTTTAAGAGAGAGGGACAGTGAGAGACAGACTCAATTTTAATTATCTAGTGTTTCATGTGGCTTTTGTTGCTCTGACACTTCGTTGTGTATGTGGGGCTGGGGTTCAAACCCGCATCCTTGTGCATGCCTGGCAAGCACCTCAACCACTGAGCCACCACTCCAGCCCTTCAGTGTATCTTTTGAGTAAAGTTTAAAGCTTACTATTGAATCTTTACTTTAAATACTCAGTACTTAATACTTGAATACTTGACTTTAAATACTCAATTTTCATAGTGACCATTGTTCCTAAAGCTCTCATGCATATAATTAAGACATAAAACATCAAATAAAAGTAAGATTTTAAACCTATTAAATTGAAAAGAATTATTAATAAAATTTTGTTAGCTCAGTGACACAATGCTGCTAAAGAAGTTGGAAGGGAAGATATTACTTTTCCTCTTGAACCTTACCCTCACTTTTGTTTGTTTTTTTTTTTTTTTTTTTTTTTTAAGAGAGAGGGACAGTGAGAGAGACAGAGAAAGAGAGAAACAACTTTATTTAGTTTTTCACATGGCCTTAGTTGCTCCAATAGTCAGTTGTGTACGTGGTGCTGGGGTTTGAACCCGGGTCCTCGTGCTTGCCAGGCAAGCGCTGAAACCGCTGAGCCACCGCTCCAGCCCCTCACTTTTGTTTGTAAACACTCTACTCTTCAGAAATTATCACCATGAGAGAGAAATTACTTTTTACATAATTTTCCCAAGTTAAAAGGTGCCAGTAGGTGCAGCACTCTTTCCTAAAGGTGAGGCCAGCTCGCGGTTGCTGTGCTTCATTGCAACTGCCATTTGCCTTTTTTTTTTTAGGGAGAAGTACAGAGAGAGAGAGAATCAATTTTTATTGAATTTTTCACATGGCTTTCGTTGCTTTGACACTTAGCTGTGTATGTGGGTGCTGGGGTTTGAACCCGTGTACTTTTTTTTTTTTTTTTTTAAGAGAGAGGGACAGTGGGGTTGGGGATTTAGCTCAGTGGCAGAGCGCTTACCTAGCACGCGCAAGGCCTGAGTTCGGTCCTCAGCCCTGATTAAAAAAAAGAGAGAGAGGGACAGTGAGAGAGAGAGAGAGAAAGGGACAATTTTTATTTAGCTTTTCATGTGGCTTTCACTGCTCTGAGACTTCACTGTGTACGTGGTGCTGGGGTTATGAACTCACTCGTGCATGCCGGAGCAAGCACCGCAACCGCCGAGCCACAGCTCCAGCCCCTATTCACTAATTTTAAAGAGTAAATAGGTGCTGGGGGCTGGAGGGGTGACTCAGTGGTAGAGCACTTGCCTGGCATGCATGAGGACCCTGGTTCAATCCCCAGCTCCACATATACAAGGACCAGAGGAAAAGCAAGGGCCAGATGAACAGATAAAAATTCTTACTCTGTCTTTATGGAAAAAAAAAAAAAAAGGAAATGGGTGCTAGTTGTCGTGTACCTGGGAATCAAAGAGTACGTTCTATGGAGGGTTGGAGGATTTTCATGTAGAGGTGCATCTCTCCCTGCCGCGGAAGAGGTTCAGGCATAACGGAGGAAAGAGTACTTGTATCATGTATGTTACATACTTTCAGACATCATATTCAGAGGGGCTTTCCAAAAATCACCTGGGAAACTTTTGCCCAAAAACCTTTTAGCTTAGAACCACTATGGATGGAACCTAGAAATCTGTTTCTCAGAATCATTCAGGTGATGTCACTGCCTCAAGAACTGTTCTGGTTACCTGGTAAATTAGTGTACCTAAAGGTCTATTCAATTCTGAAATTCTGTGATTGTTTTGGGATTTAGAGGCACAACTAAAAATGAAAGCAGTTTTAGGTTTCATTAGTAAAATTACAGCATTAAGGTTTCCAGGTCTAGCAGATGTTTCAAGAGTAGCCTTATTACCAGGGGAGAGTTCGGTACTGAAGGAGTCTGTAAATCGTACTGCTAAAGAAATGATTGAAGGGATTGCAGGTGTTTAGCCTGGGAAGACCTGTGGTAGGAGCCTGAGAGCTGTTTTTAAAAATGAAGGGGGTGTCATAGCAGCTCGATTTACTATTGCTAGACTATGGAAACAACCCAGATGTCCCTCACTGGATGAATGGATCCAAAAACTGGTACCATGGAATTTTACACAGCAATTAAAAACAATGGTATTGCAGCCTTTGAAGGTAAATGGATGGCTATGGAAGAAATTATGCTGAGTAAAATCAGCTTAACCCAGAGAACCAAGGGTCGAATGTCTCCACTCATTTGTGGAGGTTGGAACTAGACTCTGGCCATTGAGAAAGGTGGTTTATTATCATGTGTTAGATCCAGATAAGATGTAATGTTATACAGCCTATAATATTTTTTAGAGATATTGTGGGTAAGGGAAGGGAGGGATATGGGTGGGAAATTGGGGGGGGGCACTCCTGAGGGTAAATCTAGTATCCAGAAACTATACACATTTTATATTATTTTGTTAAAAATTTGTATGGTTGTTCAAAAATAAAAATTAAAAAAAAATGAAGGGGGTGGGGGAGCAGTGGCTCAGCGGTTACAGCACTTGCCTGGCATGTGCAAGGATGCAGATTCATGCTCCAGCATCACATATGATAACAAAAACCATGTGAAAATTAGGTAAAACTGATATTCTCTCTCTCTCTCTCTAAAAAAAAAAAAGCAACAACAACAAAAAAACCCAACATTAAAAGGGGTTTGTCCTGTCATGGAGTAAGTATTCCAGAAGGCTCAATTGAATAAATTTTTGAAATTTTCGGAAAATTAACAAGAAAGATTCCTTCTTTTTATTTTTTTAGAGAGAGAATCAGTTTTTATTTGTTTATTTGTTTTTTTCATCTGGCCTTTATTTCTCCAACACTTTGTTGGGTATGTGGTGCTGGGGTTTAAACCTGGGTCCTTGTGCATGCCAGGCAAGCACTCCCAACTGTGAGCCACTGCTCCAGCCCCAGGAAGATTCCTTCTTGAACTTATAAACCACCACTGTGACCAAGATGGACTGGGCTGTAGAAGTACCCTCAATAGAAATGAATGTCTGATACCCTCTAGCAGGGGTTGCCACTGTAGGACAGTACAAGTACTGTCTCATATTTTTCTGTCCCAAGAATGGACTGAATAGCTGGGCAAGGTGGTGCACATCTATAATCCCAGAAACTTGGGAGGCTGAGGCAGGAGGATCACAAGTTCAAAACCAGCCTCAGCAATTTAGCAAGGCTTTAAGCATCTTAGCAAAACCTTGTCTCAAATTTAAATATAAAAAGGGTTGGAGTTGTGACTCAGTGGTTAAGTGCCCTTGGGTTCAATCCCCAGTGCCACAAGAATGGACTGAATAAATGACAACTAAATTGAAGTGGGGGGAATACTGGCTTTCTGGGTATGATCTATGATCCAGGCCTTAGAAACACAATTGCAGTCTGTTTGGGGGAAGTCTTCACATTCACATTTACACTCTTCAGTGATGTCAGTGTGGTAGGAAGTATACAGCAGAGAATTCAGTCATAGACCCTGCCGTTACAAGGCTTGCAGTCTAGCTGGGGAGTCAGTCAGACATGACATCATCCCAGTGCTAATTACTTCATGATATAAACTGCTACGAGACACAAGAGATAGTATGGGAACATGGAATAGGGGAACATGGGCCTTTTTTGTTGGGGAGGAAACAGGGAGGGCTCTTAGGAAGAGACATATCAATTAAGATTTGGACAAAGAAAATGTGGCGGAAAAAAAAATTGGACAAAGAGCAATTGACCAGGGGCTGGAGTGGTGGCACAGCAGTTACGGTGCTTGCCTGACATGTGCAAGTATGCCAGTTCAAACCCCAGCATCACATGTACAACAAAGTATTGGAGCAACGAAAGCCACATAAAAAACTAAATAAAACTAAAATTGATTCTGACTTCTCTCTCTCTCACTGTCCCTCTCTCTTAAAAAAAAAAAAAAAAAAAAAAAAAACAAGAGCAATTGACCAGATAAAGAGTGGAGCACACTGAGGCTACTACTATGGCTTAGTAGTAGAGTGGTTGCTTAACATGTGTGAGGCCCAGGGTTCAGTGCCCAGCACTCTAAAAAAGGTGGGGAGCCTTTGGAAAACTGTTAGAGCAGATGTGTTTGAGGAAGAAAGAAGGCCAGGAGTACTGAAATGAATTAAGTACAAAAAAGCAAAAAGTCCTCAAGCCCTCCAAAAACTTTATTGTATTTTTTTACTCTCAAGAATGAGGTTCCACCCTGCCATCTTCTGGCTAGTGTGCACACTGCAGTTCCAAATTCCACTGTGTAAGAAACAATCCTCGGTAAATAAATTTGAAATAAAAGTTTTCCCTACTCTGCATTTTGGATGTTACCCAGGGGACTGCGAGCAGTTGTTACTCACATGCTCCTGGCAAACGCTCAGTATTATGGGTATGCGTACATAGTGCTTGTTGCCTACTTTAGTACAAATTCGCAAACACTTGTCAAAGTTGAATAGACTTGTTACTGAGACATCAAAACATTACAAAATTATGCACTTTTGTCTTTTAAAAAGAGTATCTGATAAAATATTTTCAGAGTTATGAAACATGCTCTTAAATTGTTTCCTTCAGAAGTGAAGCACACAGCTGGGGCTGGGAGTGCAGCTCCTCGGTGGTCGAGTCCTTGCCTTGCATGCTCAAGGCCCTGGGATCTATCCCCAGGATCATAAAACAACAAAAAATATACAAAGATGGTTTTAGTCCAGCGATCATTCTATTAAAGTAGGCTAAAGATCGACTAAGCACATATGATAGTTTTCATCTTTCAGTAATGGTATTTTCATTTTCCACTTGTCTATAGAGACCAAAAATGGAAAAAAAACTTTAATTATATAAGCAGATACACAACAGTGATACTACTGTGTTTGAAACTGAATGTTCCACAAGCAGGTACCTCACCATGTAGACACTTGAAATGTTCATTCATCAGTTTACATATGAAAGTGCAAATTCAGTAAACAGTGATTTAGGGACATCAGTATGTAATGTAAAAATCGTGGGTTGTTGGAAAGTAGAGGTCTGTCTGTCCAGAAAGAACACTGCAGTTAGGAGTTCAGCTTTGGCTTTTAATATATGACTATATGAGTCAGGGTTTTTTTTTTCAGTTGCAAACATTAAAATCTAATTTTGGCAGCTTTAAGAAAACAAAATAGGATAGTAGAGCTAAGTATCACTAGGAAGCCTAGAGTATCAGGCCACTAGAATATCACCCTTTGACACTTGATCACAGTCCTGGTGCGGTGAGGACACCATCCTACTAACCATTAAGTACTACTACCATTTACTTTGCCAAAGCTACAGGCACAGAGCTCTGGACCCTGCCACTACCATGGCAGTAAGTGTTGCTCTAAAGAATTGTCTGCACTTGCCATGGTCACCAGAGAATTATTCCAGAGACTTCTTGTCTCTGGCTCTGAGTTCAGTGTGGGGAGTATTTAATTTGTAGCATTGGAATTGTATGAAAAAACAGAGGGAAAAACTGATAATACCTGGAATTTCCATTTCCAGGAAGGCATGTTCAGATCCCTGAAGGACAACCAAAAAGGATGACAGATAGCCACTGTGTTGACCCTGGATAAATCACTCTGCTTGAGCTTAATCCTTCTATAAAGTTAGGTTCACATGGCTGCAGAGATTGTATATGTTCACTTATTCATTTGGCAATATACACCAAGTACAAACATGGCAGGGTACAAAGAAAAACAGGTCTACTCTAATAGAGGAGAAAAACCAACAGGTAGCAATATGGAGGCATGCACAGGACAAATGAAGGTGGAAAGAGGCGAGGAGTCAACTGTAGTCTGCAAATTATGTTCTTATATTTAAGTATTTATATTAAATCAAATTTCCCACGTGGCTCTGGGCACAGTGATATTTGCCTGTAATCCCAGTGATTCAGAAGACGAAGGCAGGAGAATCACAAGTTCAACGCCAGCTTCAGCAACCTATCAAGATCCCAAGCAACTTAGTGAGACCCTCTCTCAAAATAAAAAGAGCAGGACATGTAGCTCAGTGGTAGATTGCCCTGGCTTCGATCCCCAGTACCAAAAAAAAATTCCCATGTGTCATTAGATGCTTGCAACACTAATGGAGAAGTCAGACAGTATGCCCTGGTAGAAAGCTGCTTTTGTGCACCTTTGAAATTCTTTTTTGTTTTAATAGTTTATTTTATTGGTATATATTAATCATACAGAACAGTAGGGCTGTGTGTCATGAAAGTGGAAGGGAGATTGTTAGGGTTTTAGCTATTTAATAAAGATGTCAAAACAATAATGTTGGCTGGCACAATTTCAGAAACTCAGGATTTCAATTGCTTATTGACAGTCATGTGTTGACTGTCAGTTTCATAGTGGGACACTTCAAAGGATTAAATGTGGTAGGTTTGCCAGTTATCAATAATAAATAAATCGAGTTTATTGAGTATAAGTTCACCTCTTCTGATCTAACCCGACCTAAGCATGGTCTCTATATCATATGGCTACTTTATGTACAGTTTTGTCTTTACTTTTAAAAATCGTTGTCTTTAGGTTTATGTGTTTTGTTTTTCTATCTGTAAACAAGAGCAGCTAGGGGCAGGGCTGTAGCTCAGTGGTAGAGCGCTTGCATAGCACACATAAAGAAGGCTCTA